>CAJNIZ010045834.1:0-36072 GCA_905231905.1 Symbiodinium pilosum
CGCGCCACCCATTTAAGTTTTCCATTTTCTCGACAAGCATTGGAAGCGCATGGCTGTCATAAAAACCTTATAAGCACATTTATGTAAGCCCTAAACCTTAAATCCCCTAAACCCAATACTGGGCCAAACTGATGCCTGAGTTGCACTCTTAAGATCCCGGTTGCTTTGAGCATGTTGGGGCTTGGATATCCATGATGTGGGTGCGCGCGTGAGCCCAGGTTAGTCCCGCGCTAAACGTCTAGTGTGCTTTGGGGGTGGGTCCGGGAGGCTTAGGATGACTTGAAGTAAGGGGTGCTTTCCGGGGGCTGACAAGTGCATTTTGCATCTTGCATGGCGGGGTTGGGAGCGAAAAATGCACTTAATCATATTCTCACAGTTGGGCAAAACTAAATTTGATGGGTCTGGGGTCGTGGCTCATTCTAAATCCAGAGTCAGGCGCAGGTCTGGGGCCCCGTGCTCACTACGTGACTTGCCAAATCCTGAAGTCCGGACTGTTGTGCTTCACTAAATGAAAAAGTCTGCCAAACCCGTGACTCGTTCTGGGCTCCCGTGACTCACTAAATCCGGGCTCTGGGCCTCCCGAACTCCCGGCTCTCGGGTCCCCGTGACTCACTAAATCTGGGCCTAAATACGGGGCGTGATTCACTAAGTCCGGGATCTCTAAAGCCCCCGTGACTCATTAAATCCCGGGTTTGGGGCCTCCGTCACTCACTAAATCCGGGGTTTGGACCCCCCGTGACTCACTAAATCCGGGGTTTGGGGCCCCCCATGACTTCACTAAATCCGTCACAAAATCCGCGGTTTGGGGTCCCCCTTAACGCGCAAAATCCGGGGTTTGGGGTCCGCCGTGACTCAGTAAGTCCGGGGTTGCCGTGACTCACTAAATCCGGGGTCTGTCCCATGACTCACAAAATCCGGGCCTACATCCGGGGTCTGGGGCCCGTGACTCAGCAGATCTCGGGTCTGGGGCGCCTATGTTTAAGTAAATCCCGGGCCCACACCGAACGAACCGAAGAAATTTAACGAAATAAGGTGTTTTGATTAGTCACCTCCATCAACGATTAGCCACATCAGCCGAATCGGCCGTAACAAAATCGGGTTTTGATTACGACCTGTCCGCGACGAAATGGGGTGTTTTGTTTACTCACCTCCATCAACGATTAGCCACATCAGCCGAATCGGCCGTAACAAAATGGGGTTTTGATTATGCACCCTTTATAACGGCTAGCCACCTCAGCCAAATTGTCCGCAACGAAATGGGGTGTTTTGACTACTCGTCCATCAGCGACTAGCCACATCAGCCGAATTGGCCGTAACATAATGGGTTGTGTTACTTAGGGCGGGGGTGGGCTTTGTTTTCGCATGATGGCTGGTTTATTTTTGGCCCGTGCTACCTTAAATCTGTGAAGTGTTTTCCTAAGATCCATCTAGTTGTTTCGTGATCAACAAAATCCGGCAGATTTAGCCGAATCTCTGGTTTTGAGCCTCAGGGTGAGGCATATGACTATCATATGCTGCACTAAGTCTGCCCCAAACCGGGGTTACCGAACAGTGGGGTTACCGCGTCGGGCATATTAACTAAATGCATCCATAGGAATGTCCGCGAACATCCACGCATACGTTGAGATCTGTTGCGGGCATCCAGGGTTGTCCCAGGCGGACGTCCATCCCCTGCGAGCTGCGGCCCAAGCTGTTTGGGGTTGAGCGTTCAGAGTTCAGTAGTGCCCTGACTCGTTTGAGAAACCGCCATGCGAAGTGTTGCTGTCACGAGTGCATTGGTGGTTGTATTGGGTTTGTTCTTCGGCCTAACTCCTAAACTCCAAAGCCTAAGGCCTAAACACTAGCCTCGGCGGCGTGCCTGTCTTTTGAGATGTCTTTCAGGGACGAGCAGTTCTGATCAACTTACCAGCTCAGCGTGCCGCGAATCAGAAACGTGTAGCTTTCACTCTTTTTTGGAATCAACAGCGACACATGGCCGATTACATGCTGCGTCCGAGTCACTGAGGGAGTTAGGCCTACACCCCGAGAGAATCTCACCCAAAAAACTCCTGTACGAACCCATTGCTCAGTTCTACAAACCCTTAACAATAGACTCCGCACAGACCCCGTCTCTCTGGTGCTTGATATGGAATGGGAATGGTTACGCTGATAATGACCGGGCTTCTACAGGGACTATGGAAGGGACAAGTAGAGAATCAATGCAAACTCTAAACTCTAAGTCCTGAATCTCAAAGCCAACAGCCCTAAACGCTCATTTCTCATATTTCTGCAACCCCTATAATCCCCATGGTCCGTATCTTGCCAATCATCCCCATAGCTCCTGGTGCTGCCAAGGTTCTGAACTGCCATCTGCCATTGATTGGTGACGTCACGGAGCTGGCTGCCCTGCATCGAGCTGGGAGCATGGATCCGTACAGTAGGCCCTATATCATGCTCAATGCCACAGTCTCTTTTCCGTTCCTTGGGAGTTTAGCATTCAGGATTCAGGGTCCAGTTTTTTTGGCTCAGGGTTCAGATTCAGGCTTTGGGGTTTTATTTCACCAACATAATTGATATCGATAAGTACACGTGATATTTCATACATTCGACATATAGCGCACACATCCACGCACATGAAAATACATGTCTGTATATATGTACATATAAGAAGCTGAACCCTCAACCCTAACCATGAATACACGCAGCCCCAGGAAGAATGAGTCTTACTTTGGGGATCCTAAGTCTTGAGTCCTGCGAGGGCCCACCCTCATTCCTGCGTCCAAAGCCCTATGCACTTGGCCGTACAAAAGCCAGCTTAGCTGTCAACCTTCAATCCTCCTTCCCAGACGTCTGAAGACAAGGTTCTTCAGCTGTTGAGAGAGTCGCCTGTCGGGCGCCCGGACTTTCACAACTTGGGTTTATGGGTAATGAGGGGTCACGGAATAGTTACTTGGGCAGGCTCTTCAGCTTCTGTTCCTCGGACTGGGATCGAGCGATGTGTATGGTTTACGGTTTCAGGTTCAGAGTTTTTGATCTAGGATTAGGGTGCTTCACCTACGATTGTGTGTGTGATGTAGGATTTGCCCTTTGGGGTGGAACCAGCCACCGCGAAAATGGATTTCAAAAGAGACGTATCTAGATCTACTACCCAAATCCGCCTTCTATCATTCCCGCGGAAGAGCTTGCTAATCTCTTCTGAAAGATTTCCCAGAATCCCCAACCCCCCGCCCCCAAATCTGAAGGGCCGAAACTTAACCCCCAAAACCCCTATCAACAAGACCCTTGACCATAAACCACCCCGAACGCCCCGAACCCGGAAACTGTTTACCACTCGACCCCGGGTTGCCTTGCCGAGAGAGCAAGTCCATGGGGACCTTTACGGTTCAGCTTTTGTGTTTTGTTGTTGTTTGTTTTTGTTTGTGGGAGGTCAGGATGAAAGGCTTGTGTTCTGTTGGACTGTAAGGTCTAGGGTTTACGGCTCCGGGTCCTTGTGCGCGGAAGTTACATACTGCGGTTATAGCTTTTGGGCCTGCTGCTTTTTGGACACGGTTCTTTTGGGGCATAGCAATGTGGAGAGCTTTTTCGGCGTGGCTCCTACTGAGACGTCAGAGCTAGACATCTGCTAAGCATACACCCTTGAGCTCTAAACTATGGTTCCATCATCCGGTTTGCTTCTGAGTAGCAGGCGCTTGTTCTGGCATGCTTTCCAGCACGCCGGACAAGATGCCATTCAAAACTTATGACTGGTGCGTCAGCTGCTGAATTCGTTTCAGAATTGTACGAGTAGCTCACACGCACTTTGTCAACCATCATTTCATCATGTGCGCTCCTGCATAGAGTCCAGGACATGGCTCATGTACACCATTTACACAACCCTTGAAGCTTCAACTTGAGACTCTTCAAGGGGGGGTTTCCCAATAATCTGGTGAGGCTGATCATGTGGCGCTGGTCGTTGGAGATATCAAGGTGGACTTAGGTCACGAAGGACTCCAAAGTGAGGGAGGTTTTCGCTTTGGCGTTTTTGTTCAGCGCTTCAAGAGACATGATTCAAGGAGTTTCTGGGGCACTGTTCAAGGAGGCACCCTCCCTTCAGTAAAAAGAAGCCAGCAAGCACTCTTCCAGGGCGTTCGCCCTTTCTTTGGTAGGGTTCTTTATGCATCGTAATGGAAGGGAGCCCAGGTACGGTCCGGCATGTATTATTAAGGTTTAGGATTTCCGAAATGCAGTTGGGTTACAGGGCCCGAAGCACAATGTCAATTGCTTCGGTGTTCTGAAGACATCCTCGTCCGGGCATGTTCAGGATGTAAGAGAGGTATAGGTTTCAAGAAAGTAGCATATGCGGGGCTGCAACCGAGCTTACATTGCTAGTCAGCTGGGGCTACGAGCAAGTCAATTCTTCGTGCTGCATCTATGTCTTGGGGGGTCTAAGCCATCACGGACAATCCTGCATGAATTTCCATGGGATATATGTCGGGGCCGCATTGTTAAAGGCTTCTTGTATTCCAAGGGGCATGCATGCGTATGTAAAATTCAGAACAAATACCAGGATTCCCTGTGATCGCAACTTGTCTAAGTTCCTTAGCAGGAATACTGTAAGTGTCCAGCATGAGGACTTCACAAAGCGGTTCTGGGGACCGACGGCGGTGCCGCCAGCAACGAGGTCGGACAATTTGTTGGAATAGAGGTTCTTTGCCTCGCGCCAAAATGTTCTAGCCTGTTTGAAGCAGGATACCCAAACGTCCAAGATTTTGAGACAGCAGAGTCTGTGAGGCTCATGATGTTTTTCTGCTCGGAGCCACTCCAAACCTGAAGCAGTACACCCTGAAGCTTGATCGTCCGTATAAACATAGCCCGAGATCTTAAGTCTTAAGCCCAAAGCTCCTCAAGACACCAAAGCCCTCGCCCAGAGAGCTTGGGCCTCTTTTGGTTGCAGGCTTTGGGCGAAGCTGCTGTGGCACTGGGCTTCATCGCAGGCCAGAGGCCCCCAGGGTGGCTCAGGATGCGTTCAAAGCTCGAAGCCTGGGGTTCTACGGCTGAGGGACTTTTTGGAGTGGTCTTGTAGGCCTCCTCAAGAAGCATTTGGAATAACCAATGGATCTCCTTTTGAAACACCCAAAACTATTAACACTTTGCAGGTGGAAGTTTAACAAAGACCTCAGAAAAGAAGAGCTTTGATCACTCATGAAGGCAGCCTCACCCAGCGCAAAACCGCAAACTCTCAACCAAAAAACTAACCCTTCAGTGCAGCCCCTGTATGCCGATGGGAATAGTCTCATTCTGCGAGCTATGTCCTTTGCCCTTGCTTTCTGCAGCAAAGCTGCGCATTACACGTGATCTAGGATATCCAAATGCATGCCCGTGATGCAGATGCCAGCCGCTTGCGTATGAAACTCAGGCAGAAAGGTTGTCCTAAGCCACAACTAGCCCTCTCTGAGCATTTCAGTGAGGGCAATTGGTTCAACAAATCAGCTTTTCAAAAAGTTTGTCCATGCCGGTCTCAACCAGTAATGCGTTTTCAGAATGTGAGTTTGTCAAAGGACCGTTCCATTTTGCACTTTAAACGCGAAACCCAGAGCCCCAAATTCTGCTCGTCAGCTTCTGACACAAATCTTTTGGTCCCAGACCGTAAGTTGAAAGCCCAAAGCCCTAAGCATTTGACAGGCTCCTCCCTCCACGACTGGACACGCGTCAACAGCGATGGCGCACTTCTGTCGGTTGGCAAGGCTGGGCTTGTTGCCTCAGTGTTCTGCGGGATCTAGGCTTTAGAGTCTAGCCCTTTATTTGGGTTTAGATTTGTTGTTAAGGATGGTAGCCCTTTATTTGGGTTTAGATTTGTTGTTAAGGATGGTAGGATGTGGGCTTCAGGCTGTCGGATGAGGATTTCAGGTCTTGGGTTTGCTTGTTTCGGATTTAGGGCCCCGCTGCTTGTGCATGATTACGTCTTCAGCTCATGATGGTATCCCTTGGGCAGTTTTGTGGAGCCAGTTCCTCTTGGTTCCTTGTGGGCAGTTGGCAGTAAAGAAAAAATGTCACGTAGAAATGTGCGACATCCCTGGAAGGCAGCCTCCCAGCTTCAGCTAGAAGCTATCCTAAGCTACACAGTGCTGCAGTACATCTCTAGGGCCCCTGTTTATGCTTCTCCAAGTCTCTGCAACATTCAGTAATCGAACTCATGAGTACCCATGTCAGTTTCAGAAACACGTGACAAGACCTTGTTCCATCCAATCTCCCAGGCTTTCAGGCTCTTGAGGTTTCCAAACATGCAAACTGTCAAAATCCGTTTCAAGCTGCCAGGCGTCCCGCAAAGAGATGGAATGCCTGTCGCTGGGGTTGGTATAGGGTTTCTACTTTCTTCTTCCAATCTCCAGGATGGCATATGCTTCTGCAGCGAAGGCAGAAACAGCATTTTTCAAGATCAGATCATGACTGTGAGTTCCCTGAGCTCGAGAGCCCTAATCCCTGACCCCAAACATTAAACCAAACTCTGAAACCCTAAGCCTAAGCCCTAAAGCCAGTTCAAAATTTTGGGAAGTGCTGAACCCGGGGTCCCTTAATGGGTGCCTTTCTGTAGACTCTAAGCTCCTAACTCGATCCCCCACACTCGCAACCCTCAACCCTAACCCCTAAACTTCTAAGCCATGAGTCCTACACCCTGAAGTCTGCATCCCGAAGCCCTAAGGCGACACCTCAAAGCCCCCCTACACCCACAGGCTCAGGTCTTGGCGATTGGGAAGACCTGAGCCAGAGGTCCTAGCCAGAGATGGAACCCAAGACCCCAACCCCGAACCACAAAGCTTCCCGCGTAAAACTCCCGAAAGGCTATGGAGGAGCCCTTGCTGGCCGTCCCAACGTCGAGTGTTCTGGGGAGGCGGCTAGATTACCCTACCTTCAGTGGTGTTTAGAGTTTTAGGCATTGCGGTTGTTGGCCTTTAAACTTCCTGTTGCAGGGGCTCGATCGTTTTTTTTGAGATAGGGTTTTCTAGGGTTTTCTAGGATTTTCTAGCGTTACATGCTTCCCTCTGTTGTTCCGTTTTGTGGTAAAAAGGGCCTCGCGTTGAGGTCCGTCATGCTTGGCTTTGGGGCTTGGGGCTTCAGGGCTTCGGGCTCTTACACAACTGGTACAGGCCTCATAGAGGTGTGACAGGACTTTGGGCCTTGCATCGCCCGCAGAGCGAAGGCTCCTCAAGGCATTTTGGAATGTTTGGAGATTCATGCAGGCATTTGAGTCCTAGGCGTTTGTAGGCTTTAAGTTTAAGTTGTAGGGGTCGAGGGGGTTGACATTTGCGGGTCCTGGCATTGGGCCCTGTAGGGTGCGCACGAACCCCAAGTCCTAAGCTTCAAACCCTTAACCCTACATTCTGAGCCTTAAAATCCTGAAGCCGCTTGCCTCTCGTCGTACACGTTTTTCGTGAGAGTGTTTTGTATTAACGCAACCCAATGGTGGTTCTCTGTTGGTGGGGAAAGGCGGCGACACCCAAACCCGAAGCCTTGAGCATGTATAAGTCCCAAAGGCCCATGCGCTTCCAGCCTGGCTCCAGACTGCAGATACCCGAGCCAAACCCTGGACCCTGAAGGCTATCCTAATCCCGGAGCCCTGAGCCCCATGCGCCAGCCGCAAACTCCAAATCCATGTTCTTGGGGTCTCTTTGAATACCTTTGAATCCTGAATCATTGGAGGTGGGACCCACTCCAGGGCTTTGCTCCACAGGTGCGAACGGCTTTTGCCTGTAGGGGCAAGGTTTCAGACTTTAGGGTTTGGAGGGTTCTGGCTCATGGATTGGGGTTTAGAGCTTGGGGCCGAAGTTGTGAGATTTGGAGCTTAAGGTTGCACGTGTGAGGGGCCACGGCTTACTGTTTTTTTGGGGCTCTGGTACAGGGTTGGGGGTCAGGGATTTAGGATTACCGGATATGATTCATTAAAGCTTATTGAGACATGGGTCGGCTTCGGATTTGGAATTCGACGTTTGGGTTGGTTCTTGGGTTCAGGGGTTGGAGTTAGGGGCCGGGAAGCTCGGGCTGGGGTTGCATCTAAGGTTTCGGGTTAAGGGTTTGGGGGTCAGGGCCAGGGCCTGGGCTTTACGGTTTCAGGTTCATGGAAGGTAAGGGCTTTTCCAAAGCTCGTTCAGAGAGACTGCAGTGATTTAGGTGTTCAGTGCTGCTGCTTCAAGTCCAAGTGATTTTGAGGTGAGTAGTTTCCGCCAATACGCTTCTCATGATCGCCTTTGTTTGGGGCTTGTGCAAATTCCAAGTTTTGCTTCTTGTGCTTAAGCTCAAGTGACCTTTCATGGGCTTGAAGGTTTAGGTCAGCTGTGGCTTTTCACTCAGGCCGTGGCAGAGCATCTATTTGGGTAATATTTGGCACGTAATCCCTCATTAGTTGGATCTTGCGGTGGTCTTTAGAGGAGGATCTGGCTTGTTCGGGCCCAAGAGAATGGAGGATGGTGATAGAAGTTGGACAGACTAGGGAATCATCGGTGTACCACCTTTTCATACGCGGGGACGGGCTGCCGTTCATCCGTGGCATGGCCCGTGGGAGGACGGAGAACGTGCGCAACAACATCTTCCTGGGAGTTGGGAATGGACATATACCGATTATTGATGTGGATTCTGTACGGAACCACGGTCAGAATGCATGGTTGCACACTAAGCGCAACGAAGCACTAGTAGTTGCTACTACTGTTGTTCTGATGCATGAACAGGATTTCTGGTATTCCAGTCACCTTCAGAGGTCAGGTTCCATAAGAGATGCCATGGAATTGTTCGCCACCCAATCCCTAAACCTTAAACCTCATGGGCCAATTTCTTACAAGCCACAGAGCTCCAAGCCCAAAGCGCGATTTCAGTCCTAGACTAAACCTAGACTAATTCCAGTGACTGCAGTGGCTACCCGCCTGCCTCACGCCCCAAGAGTGGCCTTCCAGGAATTTGTCGCGGAGTTCATCAATTACAGCCTTCAGGAGCTGTTCTTATGCAACATGTTCCTTTTGTAGATCTATCCGTAGTATTTCACCCGCCCACATCGGGATCGGCCGTCTAGGCGTTAGCATGCTTCGAATGTTCGTCTCAAGTCGATCCATTAAAATCCGAAGCCCGCAATCCTACTTTCTGAAGCTTGGTTCCAGTAGTGGAACGGGAGACATGTCGTTTCTGCCTCTGATAGTCCATGAACTGGCCCTGGGCTACGTTCTAGCAGGAGAGGGGTCCAGCACAAAATGAAATGCATCAAAAAAGAACAATAATTGCAACATAAGAGCACAAATGCATTTAAAGAACAAATACAGCCATAAGCAAACAAAAGAGAAGATAGTGAGAATAGACAAGCAGCAAAACGGCAAGAAAGACAGAAAGAAAGAAACACAGCAATAAAGAACAAACATGACAAGAAAGAAAGAACGGAAGAGAGTAGGAAATAGATAAAGAACGAAAGAAAGAAATACCGGAAAATAAACAGAGATATATACTGGTAGATAAATAAAGTAACCCGAAACAAAGAAACAAAGGAGGATACAGGAAGGAAGCAAGGAAGGCAGCAACGAAAGAAGAAGAGAAAGAACATGAAATGACAACAAAGGCATGGAAGCAGTGACAGATAGCAAAAGAAATAAATAGCGAAATAAAGACATACCAAAATTCAGCAAAGGAAAAAATACATAAAACACGCTCACCCTGTACCCTGAATCTGAACCCTAAACAATAGACCTTGAGCACATTGGCAAGAGGCTTGGGGTTTGGGATTGGAAGGCTTTTGGAACAGCATGGCGCGTGTTCTGGAAAGCGTCGATGTACCACGTGGCAAGGAATTAGTTTGCTTCTTTACAAAATATATCCTGAATTCTGCTGCTTGCGCCCCTCACCTTCGTCCATGTTCTGCAAATGGGGGGCTGTGCCCCCCCCCCGACCCCACTCGCCATGTTATGACGTAGACACAATGCTGAAATCTCCCATGAAAGGTGTGCTTAAGCTACAAGTTCTCATCTTTGTCCATGTTTTGCAAATGGGAGGCTGCGCCCCTGCCAACCCCCCCCCCTGTTTTGTAATGCGTGCAAAATGCTAGGGGGGGCTGCGCCCAACCCTCCCTGCTGTTTTGTAATGCAGGGACAGCTGCCACCCACAGTATTCGCAGCATTTGATGCTCCCGAAACGGTGTGATTTTTACTTTCTGCGTCAAGATTTCCAAATGATTTCATGTGTTTGCAGCATCTGAGTACTTCCAAAAGTCTCATTTACCGAGTTTGCTGCCTGATCAAAGCCCCAAAAGTTGGAGTTTACGGTATTTGCAGCCTTTCAAGGATTCCAAGTGCTGCAATATGCAATATTCGTAGCATTCCAAAAGCCAAAACCATGTGCGTGAAGCCGAAGAATAAGTTCTTAAGCCCTATGCCAGAACTGAGGCTCCAAATCATAGGCCGCGAGTATTAATGTCCCGGCCAGAAATTAACTATTTGTTGTAGTTGCTGTGAAGAAGAGGACGCTGTGACGGCACATTTGGCCGAGCTCAGCGACAAGGATGCTTGGGCTTTATGGGCCAAAGTAGGAATTCTGTATGAAAGGCGTAGATAGGAATCATTTAGAGAGGTTCCATCGGGTTTCATATGGTTGTTATCGGGCTGTTAGCAGGTTGTTTGGTCCGGCTTTGTCGTTTTTTGTTTTCACGTGATAAAGGTTCTGGATTTCCGGATGGAGATTCGGCTGCACCTACTTTTTTGCAACAATGCAGAGGTTGCGCGCGGCAATCACAACCTCATCATCTTCACTTCAAGGAAAACCCTAAGCACAAGAAAATCAATCTTGGCTCCTATCCCTAATAGTCCCTAACCCACAAGCTGAATCCTCAAGTTTGCACTCAGAGCCATTGGCGCCCAGTGCGTACCGGCCCTGTCATCACCGGATATTGATTGAGTTGCGGTTTTCGCTTCATGTTCTTACTGTGGCTGCGAATTTGCGAGACCTTCATTTGAAATCTAGCTGTTGTCTTTTTGACAGTGCAAGGTGCTAAGCCCTAAACGTGACCCCGCCGCGGCAAAAATCAATATGAAATCTTAGCTGTCCAGCTGCATTCAAATCTGGTTTGAGGATTTAAGCCTAAAACATAAAATCCAAGGGTTTAAGCGGCAAAAAAACGTCAACTTCACGCCCGAGGCTTGACGTCTAAACATCAAAAACCATTGAGTCCGAAACTCTCGAGTCTTCAGGATGTGGCAAGCATGTAAAGTTGTATTGGCCATTTCAGCCAGCATATTCACTGGGCCCCTCAGCATATAGGGTTTTGGGGTTGGAGGGTCCGTGGTTTTTTGCGTTCGGGGTTTGGGGTTTTGGGTTTAGGGCTTGAGGTTTCAGTTAGAGAAGTGTTCTGTTGGATCTGCTGCTGGAGTGCGTTCTCGGGCCAAGTAAGCAGAGCAACATGGTGCGCAGGAAGGAATTCTGAACCCAATCGTAGATCCCAACTTCCCCAAAACCACCTCAACGCGCCTCAGCCCAACAACGCCTGAACTCAACCCCAACACCAAATCTCTCAACCTGGTGGGACCTTCTCAGCCCAAGAGGAGCTCGGGGCCTTAGGTGCCCATCACTTCGGCGATCAGGCGCGGGTCTGCTCGGAGGTTAATGCTGATGATAAGTGGGTTGAGGACGAATACCTGCAAAAAGGTATTGGTGGAGCGATCCGGCCAAGGATGCCCCTCTAAAAGCAACCAAGGAGCGTTTCGCCTTGTGTTTAAGTTTCTACTATGTTTTTGCTTTTGGTGCTGGTGTCAGTCTGTGGAACGACCGCAGAAACCAACATTTAAATTTGCATTGCTTCAAAGCACCCGGGTGCAGAATTTGAAGTTTAAGATTTAAGGCATGAACCTTTGACTTTCTTGCTATTCTTGGATGCTGATAGCCTTATCTCCAGAAGAAAAACTCACGGTAAGAGATTCTTGTTTTTAAAGAAAATTTTTGTCTAAGCACTAGCTTGAAGCTTAAATGCTTGAACTCAGTCATGTAAACCCCCTCACATTTGCACCTGCCGTGAGAAGACGCTGTCATACAAGTCCTGTACAGCTGGTAAACCCACGCAAAACAATGACCGATTGCAGATCTGGAGCCCCATCCTTGGGTTCGTCCTAAAGGGATGAGATGACATCGAGATTTTTTTTGAGAAGTCGCATATCATCCCACAAAACCACCCTAAAGAAGCCTTCAATCTGAAGCTGAAGCTGAAACACGAACCCTATCCGTCGCCGTAAGGGTGTTTCTGAAGAGTGGCTCCTTGTCGGGGGTCTGCATATGTCGAGAGTTTCTGGATTGGGCAGCTTGTAGGGGTAGCCCCATTTCTGAGAAAGCAAAACCATGGACCATAAATCTCCAAAACCCAAAATCCTTTCAATCCTTTAGCTGCCAAACCCTAGACCTGAAAGCCCAGACCCTCCTGCAAGCTCCTAAGAACCCTTCAAAGCTTCTTGCCTTTCCGCAGGCAGAGCAGTTTGACCTTGTGATGTCCCAGAAGAGGTGTAGCTCACAGGGCTACAAGGCCTGGGGGGAAGAAGCTTTAGGCTGTACCGGTTCGGGGTTGTAGGATCTAGGGATCAGGGATTGAGGATTTATAGGAGGTTCGGGATTAAGGGATTTAGGGCACAGGGATTTAGGATTGCGGTTGCCGTTGTCTAAGGGTTTACGATTTAGAGTGCAAGGTCAGGGATTGCAGTTTTAAGGATTTAGGATTTATGGTGTAGGGGTTTAGGGATTTTTGGTCCAGGATGCTAAGGATTTAGGGATTCAGGCCGTACGCCAGTGTAGGGATTTTGGGCATAAGGTCCCCTGATTCAGGGTTAAGGCTTAGGGGTTTTGTGCTTAGGGTCTAGGTTCAGGGTTGAGGATTCTAGGACTTGGGGTTCACGGTTTTTGGTCTAAGGTTTCGAGGGTTTCCGGGAGTAGAGTCCAGGATCTAGGGTGGAGAGTTTAAGGTGTAGATTGCTAAGGAGTCACGGATTCAGGGTTTAGAGGTTTAGGGCTTCAGGGTGTAGGGCTTAGGGGATTTGTGTTCAGGGTCTAGGATTCACGCCTTGGGGTTTAGGCGACTTGCGGTCTGGATCTTGGATCTTAAGGGGTAGAGCTGGTAGGAGTTTTGAGGTGTGAGGTTACTTGAAATCGGGGCTTCAGTTTTTGGATGTAGGAGTCACGATGAGGACTATAAGAGGGATCATGGAGAGTTCCTCAGTTTTAGAGGTCCTTGTCACATAGGGGATCCGTCTTATAACCCTGTGTACTCTCTCGGTGAATGCTCAAGCCGCCAAGCTGGAAGACTGCTGAGGCTTGAAACTCGAGCATGACATTTGAAGGAATGCAGACCCTAAACTCCACCCGGCAACCCCAAATTCTAAACCTCAAACCCCTACTCCTGAAGCCCTGAATTTCAAGTCTGAGGCAGTAACCAGGAACCGTAAACTCTGAACTCCAAACCCTTGACCCTGAACTCTGAACTTCTTGCAAGCGCAGGCTAAACAAGTGGATGGAAATCAGGGTTTGAAGTCTAGGATTTTTTTCGCTCGGGGCTTTAGACTTGGGAGTTCAGGGTGTCTACAACTAGCGTGCAGGTTTGCTCCGTGCCGCGCACTCGCCCATACCACATGCCTGAACAAAGCCCACAAATCGCAAGCCCCGAAGCCGACGCGTAAACAACCTGCTCGAGACCAGCTCGAACTGAATGCCAGAAGTTTAGATGAGCTGTTTGCTCAACTTGTTCAGAGGGCTTCTGCGGCCCTTGTGCAGGACTTTAGGCGTTGAAGGTCTGTATGCCTGTAGTCATGGCCCCATGGTATTTGTCACAATTACTAGTTACAGCAATCAAAATTTCAGTGAAGTGGGGTTCCTAGACCCTAAACGCGCACCTCAATCAAAAAAACAAGTAGGGGCACAATCTCCTCCCCTTACATAACCCCCCCGCACTGAAAACAAGCTCTCCCCAAGTTTCTCAAGTATATATTAGAATTCTGTTGGGAGCTTGTCTTGGGAGCATTCTTTTTTTCAGGTGGGGTGTGGGTTAATGATTAAAGCGTTAGAGGGGGTTAGCACAGACTAGAGAAGGATCCATGACCTCTGATGAAGAGCGAAGCTCCGAACCCTGAGCCCTGCCACTTAGTAGCACAGATGAGCCATAATCTAAACTCCTTTAAGGGGGTTATATAAGAAATTGTATAGGGGACAAATACAGGGGTTGTTAAGGGGGATACGAGGAGTTAAGACTACAGCACAAGTGGCAATGGATCACCAAGATTTTGGAACCTCAAAGCCTAGAACCCTTCCCAAAGTTGCCCTTGAACCTCCAATAGACCAGTCATCAGGCCTAAGCCAGTACATCACTAATCCCGTACAATACCGATAGAGTCTTCAGCCCCTAAACCTGAGTAACCTCAATCCGAAAATCCTAAAGAAAGGGGCAGCCAGCACTACATAAGAGACTTGCCAGGCTTACACGGGATGCTGCCAAGTACTTCTGAATGTGTCCTCTGCACTATTGCTGGTATCCATCATATTCTTGCTGTATAGTTCCAGCATAAGCCGTTTACGACACCCCCAAACTTGCCTGCCATTGAGCTGAAAGAGGACGCATCCGACATGTGGGTGGCGCGGGGAACTTCAGAAAACAAGGCTTCAGATGCACAAAAGCATGGAGGGGGGCTTGGGGGTATTTGGGCGATTTAGGGCCTAGCGTGTAAGTTAGGGAGATGGTGCAGGCCATCCTAGGGAGCATAGGAAATCGATCAGTCACCCTTATGATGCCATGTGGGAGTTCACGAGAATTTGGAGGTCGTTTTTGTTTTTTTGGCGCTATCTATATATAGTCACGCATGTAGTACGTATATGGGGGTCTGTTTTCGGGCCTCCGATGCATGTATGGAATTCACGATATTCATCAAACATTTGTGTTGTGCATAGAGGAATTCTGGAAACGGCCATTCCCAGTGTATATGTTATGCAAGTTGGTGGACGTTTTCCGTCATGATCTGTGGCTACTGGATTTCTTCAATTTTTTTCACAGCAGCACTTTCATTTTTTTTTGGGGTTGGCGGGCTTAGTGTGGACGGATTTCGCGCTTTGGCCTGTACGTGTTAGTGTGGTTCGGCATGTGGGTGTAGCTGCCTCAGGGGTTTCGAGTCTGACGGATGATGGTTTAGGGCAACGGGGTTTCAGAATGCTTGGGTTTTTCGGGGCTGCGACTGAGGGACTATGAGAAATTTCCTACTTTCTCGTTCTACTAGAACTACGATTTCAAGTACAATCCTCTGAATAATTATGTAGGTATTTCAACAATTTGAGATTGTTCGGGGTGGGGGCAATATGGAGGAATGGATGAAGCACCAGAAATTGCACTGTCATTGAGGACATACAAAGATTCAGGGTCTTGAACGCTCAGGATTCTACTGCATGCTTCAGGACTCAGGCGCCCCATGCCGCATGCAGTATACATGGACCTGAGGCTTCCCTGCAACCCTCAACCCTAAACCCCAAAAGCCTGCGGCCAAACTCCTAAACCAAAGTCTGATAGTTGAAGAAGTCAGGAACACCCGGAACTCCACCAAAAAAGCTTCATTGGGAAAAATCTTGAATCACACGAGGGAGAGCGTTTTGGTATTTCCGTCAAGTCCAAGGTTTGGGAAGTTCTGGTATTGTGCTTTGATAGATAGGAAACAGCTCAAAGCCTTCAGCAAGCTGCCTAAGACTTGAACAAGAACAGGGATTCCTTAGAACTCGCTGCGGCGCTGTATACGGATTTCATGTATTGCACATGGGTGGTTGTCAAAATTGTGGTCCCTTTTTGGGTACCCTAAATATTAGGTGCCGTATTATAATAGGGATCCAAAAAGGCACCATAATTTTGACAACCACCCACTTTACATACCCCCTACAACCCCTATATAGTTGTAGTTTCCATTTTCTTTTCCATTATCCCTTTATAACTCCTATATAACCCCAATATATACCATAATTTTGACAACTACCCACATGTTGGGTACAGGCTCCGGAGTTGCAAGTTGAGACCTGGAGTTGGGGGCTTCAGGCTCTCTAGGACTTGATCTTGGGGGCTGCCTTTAAAGGGGTATATAGGGATATATAGGGAGATTAACCCAATAATGGAGAATCAAATGGAAAAGAAGATGGAAAATGAAATGGAAACAAGGGAATATATTGGGTGATTCTTTTGGAGGACCTTGTTTCCTGCTTCTGATCATGGTGCCATGCAGGCAACAGCCTTTCCTTTCATCCCCGACAAGCCTTTCAACACTGAAGCAGCAAGACAGGACAGGGAAAAGGGCTGGAGGGGTAGAGGGGTCGCTTGTGTCTTCTCCCGGGGTCACTTGGGACTTCCCACATTTCGTCGTTGCAAAATGCAGAACTATCGTGGTGTGCGGAGCTGTCCTTTAAACAGGGAACCTACCCTTAATCCTAAATCCTAGACACCCTTAACCTTAGACCCTAGACATTGAACCTTAGCCCGAAACATTACATCCAAATCCAAAACTGAACCCTAAACCCTATCCTACACCCCTAAACCCGAAACTCTGAGCTGCTGAGCCCTGAACCCGAACCGGAACAACTTTAAAACCTAGACCCTGAACCCAAACCCTAACCCCAAATCCTGCATTTCTAAACCCGAAGCCCCATACCCTGAACCCTGACTGCAACAACCCTAACCCTCACCCCAACAGGACTCCCCCTACAATCCCTAAACCAATAACCCTAACCATGAATCTAACCCTGGACTGTATGCATGTGACTCTAATGGTTCACCCCCGGAAAAGAACTCAGCCCGGGCCGGTTTGCAGGGAAAATCTTCGTGCTTGGGCTTGAAGAGTCCTGCTTGCCATGGTGGCCGGTTGTGGTTTAGGCTTTGGAGAGGGTGGTAGGCCTCGTCATCGGTCAAAGTTTTGACCACTTGCTGGTGGTCAGAGGGGAATGAAGGGTTCTAGGGTTGCATGGGGGTATATAGGGATGTGTGCGGCATGTAGGGTTTGGGAATATTACCCCAAGCATGGAAGCTCAGAAGCACGAACAAAAATCAATAGACATTGAAATGGTGCTGATTAAGGGCGATCAGGGATTGGGGTATACATCCCTCTATAATCCCTATATAGTCCCAACAGAATACTCCATTACACCATGCTGGTTTCCACTTTCTTTCCCATTCCCTTACATATCCCAAAGTCTTAAACCCAAAAGCTTAAAACCTGACACCTAAAACCTGAACCCTAAACCCTAGACCCCTAAACCCTAAACCCGCAAACCCTAAATTCCTGAAACCTAAGACCCTACATCCCAACCGCCTGAACCCTAAATCCTCACAACCTAAGACCTGAATCCTAAACCCTAAACCACAATGCACATGATAAACGAATATCAAGCAAGCCTGGGCTTGCACGGAGTTTCGACGCGCACCTTGCTCGCTCAACCCGAAGCCCCAGAGCCTAAACACAAAAGTGTAAAAAGGAAGGGGACAGAACATGGAAACCATTTTGGTATAATGGTGTGTATGTTAGGGTTATATGGGGAGTATATTATTGAAAGCCATGCACAAAAACTTCCCCTTAAACTCTTCACCGACTTGTTTTAAAGGGGAGATGTTCCTAACCCCAAACCTCTAACCATACCACAACAGAGGAGGGGGGAAATGTCGGTTCTCCCAATATTCCGCACCGAGAAACCACCAGTCATGGGGGGAACCATATCGTGGGGTGAGGGGGGGGGGAGGGGGGGGCGGCCGAGCTAGCACCATAGTCCGCCCCGTTTTAAGAACCGCCCAGCCGACCAACTCAACCCATAACTCAACAAGCCACCCCATACACATACTTTAGGAATAATCTACCCCATAAACTCAACGAGCCACTCCCATACACACACTCTAGTAAGAATCTATCCCATAAACTCAAGCAACCAACCAACACCAAGCCTCAACCAATCCCGATAGAATACTATCCCAGTAAAACGGGCGAACTCCCTCGTAGAATTTTAAACGTTCAACAACTCGTGTTTTAAATAAGGCTTACTTTTTTCTTCCAAGTAAAAAACTTTTGTCCCATACTACTCTTTATATCCTCCATTGTATGGACTGTAGGCAACCATACACTCACCGTCTCCTTATCAAATTTATCTTTCTTCCTATAGATTTTAACCTTGCTTCCAACGGATAATTCGGGATATTTCCTTTTGGATACAGATTGCATGTCAATGCTAGATCTTGCTTTAAACTCATTCTTCTTCATTGTTGCTTCTTTGGGTGTCATCCCCACTGCTGAACGCTTATCCTTATTGTAATCTGTCAATACTGTCTCAAAAATGTAATCAGTCCATTGTGTGTTTTCTTTCCCTCGTTTTTCATCTGCCTCCACTCTTTTAAATAATGTATCTTCAAATGTCCTAATACCCCTCTCAGCGAAATTAGGATGACCCCTAGTTGAATGTATTTCTATTTTCTCCTTGTCTAAGTATTCTTTAACAACTCCACTGTATAAACTTCCCTCCTCGTCTGAATAAAACCGCTGAGGCGCGGCTTTCCCCCCATCTTCTGTATCCCCTCCATAATCCCCGCCCGCACATCCGCGGGCTCTTTACTCTTAATCGCCATTACTGCCATAAACTTACTAAACACATCTATCATTATCATCCCTACCCTAAATTTCTGATTAAGTAGGTCTTTTTTAAAACAAAGAACAAGTCAATCTCATATTCATATTTAGCATAAGGTGCAACGAATGGAATATAGCCTGACAAGTGTTTTTTCTTTTCTACATTCTTCTCAAACCATTTTTCAACATTGACTGTTATTTTTGATCCTTCTTTTTTTGCATCTTGATAAGTTGTATAAACCGAGCCATAGCCACTTCTGTCATAATATATACTACTTATAATCTCATCTTTGTTATTACTACTCATAATATTCAAGATTATCTTATAATTAATGGAAACTACAATTGCATAGATGTGTCATCATCCGCACAATTTTCCTTATGGTGCACGTAATTATGATCTAGACGGTTTGTTGTTAAGTTGCTTCTTATAACTCCATCTACCGTTTCATTTACATAGGCTTCTCCACAGTGTCCGCAGTGCCCCTGCATCCTCCTACATTCACATATTCGCTTGCTTTCATTTCTCTTTTTGCTTCTCTGTCCTGCTCCATATAGTTTTTAGCTTTGTTGTTCAAGTACTGGTTTAATTCCTCCTCAGTAATCGTATTATCATCGTACTTATAAAGCCTTACTTTACTTAAGTCGCCACACCTCGTTATAGCAACCCAGATCCACTTCCTGCTACAGTAGGGTCGTTGCCAATCGTATATAATTATTTCATCATTTACCGAGCACCCTTGTTTAGAATGGGCTGTATAAGAGTAAGCATTTACAAAATGGGATTTCAAAAACTTTTTTAGCATTGTTTGCTCCACCTCCGTTTTAATGTTCTTTAACACCACCCTCTCCTCATCAATCCTCATAATCTTGTATGTAATGTCCGCATTCCACTTGTCCTTCTTAAGTTTTAAATACTTTTTTACATATAACTCTGTCGCCTACTATGTAATCGTTGCCTAGTTGCTTCATTCTCCCGATCTCGTTGCCCCTGAAACTATCTTATTAAGGTTGTTCTTTATAAACTCCTTGAGCCTATGCAGTTTATAGGTTGTTAAAATAGATCTCATCAAACACGATCACATCACACTCTGAATAGTCAAAGGGTTGTAGCTTCTTTTCACCAAAATTAATGGCAAAACACTTATTTTACAGTTATGGCTTCCCCGCTTACTTCTTGAGTTAGGTTGCTTGTACCTATTACAAACAGAACTCTGTAGCCATTCTGCGCCATCCACTCAGGTATATAAGATTTACCTGCTCCTGCATATAACCCTCTAATCATTGCCACTCTCTTTTCTTTAATCTGCTCCGCTATAGCAGGTGTATCATATTCATCTACAACCTCCAGCGTTTCATTAACCCTTTCAGGTATTTTAATACGGTCGTTCTTTTTCAAAAAAGATACTTCCCTCGGGGTAAGAAATTCGCTTTTAGAATGCCTCCAGTCTCCTATGTCATCCCTCAAGTTGAGTATCGTTGTTGCTTTCTCTAGATCCTGAGCCCTTATAGCAAATGCGTCTGTTTTAACACTAAAGACTTCAACCTTATTAGCCCTCAGTTTCCTGTAGTCCATAAGCATTTTAAAGTTATGGTTTTGTAATAGCAACTCCTTTATAAACTTAAACCCATTGTTTAAAACCGCGGTGTCTGAAACAGTTAGTATATAATACCTGGGTACATAATATTCTTCATCATCTTCATCATAAACCACCTCGTGAATTATGCTAATCTTACCCCCGTACTCGTTCTGATAACTAAACACCTGCGATTTTTGGGATGTTTGCTTTCCCTTCTCCATCAATCCAAATACAACATTTGCTGTCGTTTTCTTTAACTGCGTTTCAAGGTCGGTGCTCCACAAATCATCAATGGTCTTCTTCTAATCGGTTGTATGTGTAAAGGATGGTCGCTTATTATATTTGATGGTTATGGTATCAGTCTCCATCAGGTGATTAAGAATCCGACCATAAACCAAACTGTAAGTCCTCATCTACCTTACCCACATACAAGGTTAGGTCTTTAATAACTTTTCCCTTACAAGGCTTCCATTCATCAAACTGGCTAACTACAGGTATTCTCTAAATGTCTGTAAAGGCTTTGGTGAAGGCTTTCCTTACATCTAACTCTACCATATCACTTATAGTAATGCCTCTCTGCTTATACAACTTACCCATATCATATAATTTACCGCTCGGCACTATGGTTCTACAGTTCACGAACAGTGGCATATCATGCTCGTTATAATATGACTTATGGCAGGGTCTAAACACATCGTTCCTGAATTTATACATCGCTTCTGACAACTTATTGAATACTACCTCATTATCAACACATATATCATATACCCCCATCTAAACTATCAGGTACGAGGTTCTGTGAGATTATGTGGTAGTTGATCTTATTAACTCTGACGAAAAGACTGCTTATATATCCCGCCGTCCAGCGGATAAAAGGCTCATACCCGGCATTAACGAAATCATTAAACAAACTTGCTAAATCGTATCGTGAGTGGATTATTTTATAATCCTCGTTGTCTGTTAATCGTAGTGGGTCATCAATGCTGTCGATTGCCTTACATACTGGTGCTTCTTTATCTTTGCCAATGTAGAAGTCGGTAGATGCTTTTACAGTCCAGTCCTCCCCTCCTGCATTATGAAACTTTGACAACGAACATAGGTTATTATTTAATACGTAGATGTGATTGTTTTTAACCATTGCATAAAAAATATTTGTAATGCCTACTGGTGGCATCCCGTTTATAAATCAAGTGGTTGAAATTATCATATATCCTAACTGAGAGGTTAAACTCATCAAAGGTTTTAGCCATATCATTAATAAAAGCACCGTTTGAATGGAATTCCTCCTCTGTCTTACCGATGATACCTGTAACTTTCTCCCTTGTTAATCTTAATCTCTCCTCTCTGTTTTCTGAAATAAGGGTGTCGCCATTGTAACTGACTAGCGCATCAATCCAGCATTCGTTTTCGTGCTTGAGTTTTTCGTCCAGTCCTTCTTTAAATGTGGCGACTTGATCCTTCAACTCCAGTTCTATGTATCTGCTGTATGTGCTTACTTTTCGTGTATTGGTCAGTTCTTCTTCTAACATGCTAGTTTTTGCTCCTCCTGTTTTTTCAGGTATTCTCCATGCTTAGTTTCTAACAGGCTTGCTTATATTCGGGAGGCAGGGATGCAAAATCCCTATCTGTTTCTAAGATGTCATAAATCGTTTTCCATAACTTGCAGTGGTGTATGTTTATGCTCCTCTCTGTCTTTTTTTTTTTTTTTTTTNNTTTGTTTTTGTGTATCTCTTCCTCTTGTTCTCGTTTTTGTTCGCTTCCTCCCGTTCTTTACATAAAAAGTTCCCTATAACTTTGCTGGGTACTTGCTCCTTATTGATATTAACATCTGCTTGTATGGGTTGCGAGTGCATTGATACATATTCATAACCGTAATCGTCTTCAAAGGCGGTACTCATTTTCTCCGCTTCCATCGGAAACCTGTATGGGTAACATGTTAATCTAAAGGCCTTCTTTCTTGCTTGTGCCATTCGCTTATTTAGCGGCGCGCGGGCATTCAAATCATCATACTTCTTATTTAAATCGTTGATAGCTTTGTATCTTGTTTTTGTATCGTCAGTTGTTAGACGATTTACGAACTTCTCGGCGGTTGTAAATTGGGATATTTTACGTCGCTTGTATAAGTTAATGATTTCAATGTAAAGCTTGCGTGTTTTGTGCGAGTCCTGCGGTGAGAAGTCCCCATGTCTTGGCATGTAAAGCTTTTCGGATTAAGAGGGTTGATGATAGTCTTCGGCCCGCGCGCCATAGCCCTTGCACTGCTGGGAAGTCATTTGCTGAGATCTGCTCTCTTTCAGGCACCCAGCCCAATTGAGCAATTGGATTCAGACGTGCAGGCCTTTCGGCAGGAACTGGCGCGCGGGCAGCGCTTGCTAAGCTCGACAAACTCTGCGTTGGAGGCGTGCTATCGCGAGAGTGAAATCCAGAGATTTCTCTTGAAGGCTTCGGGGGCTGCTGAGTTGGTTCTGGTGGTAGTCTTTATCTGGTTTTCTGGCGCAAAGAGTCGGTGGGTGGATCTCAGAATCAGGCTTTCTGTGAAGAAGGTGCGGATTCATCATCAGGTGAGTCTGTACAGGATTCTCCGCTCGCATCTCCAAAACCTCAAGGACTTCGGCTGGGGCCTTTGACTCCTTCAACTTTGCGGTCTCTCAGAAACCAAACAAAACAACGTCATGGCTGATAATCCGAGGACTCTGGACCTTCGTGAACCGCAAATTCTAAGGCATTATCCAAATGACGATGCTGGGTTCTTTTGGCATCATCGGGTGTTGCTTGAAAAGACTGGTCCTGGCGTTTGGATAGCTGTTACGCCAGATGGTGATATCGAGAGGATTGATCTCAATGCGGTTCAGCACATACCTCTTGAGCGGAGAGCCGATTTTCCAGCTCCCCAAGCTCCCTATGTATATGCCTTCGATCCAATATCTCGGGCAGAGTTAGAGGGATACCATCGTTGAGCTAAGGTCATGGCCAATCTGTTCAATGATGCCGGGGTTGCCGACGTTGAGGCCTTTGAATGGATTGTCGCTGACACAGCTCGGTCAGACTTCGGCACGGCGGTGCCAGATGAGATGATCCAAGATGGTGTGCTCCTTCGTGATTCTGCTTTGGTCGAGATTGAAGGCGAGGAGGTTTTCTGCTGCCGGGTTCCTGTAGCGAATAAAGCGGCTTGGATCCTGAGTAGGGAGGCCACGAAGGGAGACTCACGTCTTCTGGGAGATTTTAGGGATGGACAGGGCAAGCGTTATTTGGAGTTCAGAGCAGGGGTGACAAAGATGATGAATGCGAAGATGGATGATTGGCCCTTAGCAGGCCCTCGTGCGGTTCTAGAGTTCCTCAAAGCAGTGCGTGAGGGGGCCAGCGACCTTGCCACTTACCATCTAAACTGGTCTCAATCCTCTGGAGTCTCCTTTTTTGGTTCAGCTGTACATGAGCACAGAGTCCTCTGTGACATTCTGCGTGTAGGCATCTCGATTGATCAGGTTGATCTTTCGAATCTCCTTTGTGCTGAGTTGGCTGTGCGCCGTTTGATCCAGATAGAGATGGCAGTGGCTAGAAATCCATCCTGTCCGGACTACTCAGGCTTGGATCTGGTGATGGAACAGCCGGTTGGCGCATCGGGACAGGCGGTCACCATGGACTTCACCAACTGGATCTCTAGCAAGCTCAAGGAGAGAGCCAATGTGCAGAAGCAAGCACGCCTTTATCGTGAAGAGTTTGGCGGCAGACGAGGTCGCGGTTCTGGAGACAAGGGAGGTCACGATGACAAAGGGCGTGGGCGTGGCAGAGGGCGTGGAAAACAAGGAAAATCATCGGCCGGCGACTCCTCAGGAGCCGGCCCTTCTACACGAGTGCTCAACGGCTGCCCCAAGCGAATCTTAGTCGGTCTGGCGCTTGGGGGAATGGTTGCAATTTTGAGACTGGCAAAGGGGAAAGCTTTGAGAACAGACATCATGGCTTCCCTTTTCCGATAGGCCCCGGTGCTCTTCGGGGTTTGCCCTCACGCGAGGCACGGACAGTGAATGCGCTGAACCGCCTCGCGGGCTACAAATTCGAAACACCTCTTCCGCAGCACGCTCATCGTCCGCCTACCGCTGTGCAGGAGAAGCTTCTTGAACATGTGCGCAGTGCTTTTGAAGAGGCGGGGCCGATACCGGAGGGTATGAGTGCAGATAGTGCCCTACGTGATCTGATGAGTTCTATCAACCTCTATGATGGGGAGCCTGGCCATCTTGCAAGCTACGATCCGGAGAAGTTAAAAATACTTGGATCCCGAATTCAACCCCGACCTCTCCATGAGCTGCTTCCACCTCATGTGCTACCACTTTTCCATAGGCGGCACGCTCACATTGAGAGGTCACCCGAGGAGTTTGAGTCCTTCAAGAGAGAGAACCCTGGCCTTTGTCCTAAACAGCCTCACTGGGATCCAAAGCTTCGTAATGATGCGGCGGCTCGGTTGGACTTTTTCAAAAGATTATATAGGGCTGGGATTCTTTCTTTCCGTAAACGAATTCGCAGTAAAGTTGGGGTGTTCTTCGTGAAGAAGAAGGATCCCGGAGCTATCAGGATGATCATCGACGCCCGTATCACCAATTGCCATCATCGGCGACCTCCTGTGACTCGACTGGGCAGCGCGGCAAACTACATTGATCTAGACCTCTCTGAGGAGCTCATGGGCAACCAAAGGGATCACAGGGCCAATCTTGGGTGGGGATCGGAGATGGATGTCTCGGATTGTTTCTACCGTTTCGAGATCAAAGAGATGGCCTCGTGGTTCGGGATTGATTCTCCCAGCCGTGTGGGGTATTGGAATGACAACGGCTTCGGGCTACAGACTGTCTACGATGAAGATCTGACTAGGCATGTGCCGGTGACGGAGTCTGACATCCTTTACCCCGTCATCGCGGTGATGCCTATGGGATGGACCTGGGCACTCTTCTTCGCCAATGAGTCGGTGGCCTCAATCGTTAGGGAGTGCAGTCTGCAGGCTTCTCGAGAGATGCGAGAGAAGCTGCCCGTGCCTCAACTAGATGATGTGTCAACTCTCACGTCTACCTATGTGGACAATGTTGCCATTGTAGGACGGACAAAGGAAGATGTTGCCCGGCGTGTGGCAGAAGTCGATCGGGCTTTTGCGGAAAAGCGCATTCCAATCGTTTGGACCTATGACGAGCCGGTTCGGGTACTGGAGACCGTTGGGTGCATCGTGGACTTTGAGAGTAAGATCCTGAAGAATAAACCTCACCGGCTATGGCGAGTCCATTTGGCCGGAGTGGCTTTGACAAGGCGCTCCAAGGTCAGGACCCGCGTTGTGGAGGTGTGGCTTGGACATGCGACCTCGGTGATGCGTCTTTGCCCTGCCCTGCTGAGCGTCTTCGACAAGATCTACCGGTTCGTGCGGATCAGCGATGAAAGGAGGATCCCTCTTTGGCCCGCTGTACGATCCGAGATTACAATGGCGTGCAATCTGGTATGGCTGTGTAGGGCCGATCTTGGGTCTGCATTTGTGAAGCAGGTTGACATGGGAGACTCTGCCAATCACGGGTATGCTATGATGACGGCGCAGGCCAGTGCTCAGCAGTTGAGGGAGGCTTGTCGTTTCAGAGAAAAATGGCGTTACATGGCAATGCCCGACTCTGTCAAGGAGATCGTGCGATCGCATGGCGCGGCCAGTGGCAACAAGGCGATTTACGAGTTTGGTCACTTGGAGAGTGCGCTTCGGAGCCCCAATCCAGCTCGAACCTGTGACGGGCTTGGTCTTGAGACAAACTACGCGAGCTGGCTTCAAGATGCTCTTCGTGAGGGTTCATGGTTAAAGACGAGCTCGATAATTTCCCAGTTTTGGGCAAGAAAAACCATGCGGGAAGATGTTGAGTGTCCGGCATTGGTCCCACCGCTGGATCCCATGCTTGTGGATAAAGATAATTTCTCTTTGCTTTGGGCAAAACGCTGGAAGCGGACATCAGAGCATATAGGAATGAAAGAGGCCAGAGTCGCGCTCAGTAGTTTGAAACGAACTGCCAGGGTAGCATCTCTTGCAGGGTTAAAGAAGTTAACCCTTAGCGACAATCTGCCTGTGGTGCTCTGTTTCGAAAAGGGAAGAAGCTCACGTCCAGGACTCAATCGCCTATGTCGAGTTGCAGGTGCGTTACAGGCCGGCTTGGGCATCCGATGGAGGCTGCGACATATTGAGACTAAACGAAATGTAGCTGATTCCCCATCACGATGGTTTGAGAGATCGCGTGATGTAGTACCTCATGGAGATGTTGCTGCGCCTCAGCGACCTGCTTGTAGAGGGCTTGATGTAGAGAAACTGCAAACAGTGGATCGTCCTGATTGTCACAATGATGTACAGAAGGAGCAGAAAATGCCTTTGAATTTGTTTGATATTTTGCACGGACAGGCTCAATCGTCTCAACCGAGGAGATGCAGAGGGGTTCGGGGATGTGGTCAATGCGAGGCCGACATGACATGTTCAATGCATACTTCCCCTTCTATGCCTTCTACATCTTCCACAAGCCATCGGGCTACTCCTAAAGCTCCGGGTCTTTTTCAGCGAGGGGTGTTTTGGGAGATTTTCAGTGGGAGCGGGCATCTTTCCCAAGCAAGTCGTGCGGCTGGACTTGGTACCCTGCCCCCGATTGACATCAAGAAAGGTCCTGCCTATGATCTGATCCGAAGAAGCACCCAGAATCTAATCAAACAGTTGATCCTTGAAGAGAATGTCTCGGTGTTGCACATGGGAACCCCTTGCGCGGTATTCTCCACTGCCAGACACAATATCAAGAATCATGTTCGAGCCCGGGCACGAGAAAGAGTTGGTTGTGAGTTGGCATTCTTCTCAGCTGAGCTCGCCAGGTTTTGCCACAGCCGTGGAATCCAATGGTCGATAGAAAATCCTGCGAGTTCGAGGCTCTGGCAATTTCCAGCTATCGAGGAATTATTCCTGTTGCCGGGGGTGAAAAGGGTCTTCTTTCCATACTGTCAGTGTGGGACCAAGTACAAGAAGCCAACTATGCTGCTAACAAATTGTGAACTCCTGGAGGCTCTAAGTCGTTCTTGCACACATAGACAGCACACTACGGTTCTTCGAGGGCGAAAACAACATCAGCAAGGGGGTTCAGTACAGTGGTGCAATGCCACTGAACTTGCAGGAGTGTACCCACCACAGCTCTGCAGAGCCTGGGCTCAAGTAATGAGGCCGGCGTTGCTGGATGTTTCAGAAAAGCCTGGAGCAGATCCTCAGGAGTTTGCTCTCAAATTCGAAATTGCCGCGCGGAAGGGTGGCAGCAAGCAGTTCGAGCTCTGTAAACAGTTTGAAGGAAGGAGCCCAGCAATTCTTGAATCCATCGCCTTTGGCCAGCATACCCGTGCCGAAGCAGCGCTCCGCAGGCAGAAAAGAGATTTTCAGAAGACCAGCAGAAAAACGGCGGCTGACTGGTGCTGCTGCGGTCCCCCCTGCCAAAAGACTTCGAGCATCACAGCTGAAACCTCGCACACAATCATTATACAATGAAGCGATCGTGGAGTTTGAGCAGTGGTGTTGTGAGCACGGAAACCAGAAACGGAATCATAAAGGCTTGGATGAGAACATGACTCAATTCATTCATGAATTATGTGAAGATGGCCGTTGTTTTACAGATGCTAGCTATGCCGTATTCGGATGGATTGCCCTGCGGTCTGATTTGCATATGGCTGAAAAGGAACAGTTGCCCTTTGCAAAACAAGCTCTGAAAGGTTGGAAGTCTCGTTTCCCTCCAACATCACGAGCTGGAGTAGACTTGCAGTTGTGGGATTTGGTTGCTTTGCAATGTGCTCGAAAGATGCAATTCGAGACAGCTGCAGCTATCCTTATTCAGGGAGACACTTATCTAAGGCCATGCGAGTTACTTGCCCTCAAGAAGACAAACATTTTACAACCTCAAGCGGTGCGTAGACCTGAAGTGTGGGGTGTCATCATTGCTCCTTTCGAAGATGGTGAGCCTACAAAAGCTGGTGAGTTTGATGATGTGGTTCTCTTCAACACTCAACAACGTTTAGACACCAGTGCAGTTGTCAAGTCCGTCTTCAGTGCAAACCGTGGACATGCGCAGTTGTTTCCGCATTTGACATACAAAAAGTACTGTGAGCAGATTTCTCAGGCAGCTGCTTCCTTAGGTCTTTCAGCGTTGCATTTGACCCCACACATCCTCAGACACTCTGGTGCTTCACATGATGCGTATCACAACATCAGGGATTCCCAACAGATTCAGGAACGAGGGCGCTGGAAAGCAAGTCGTTCTGTACAACGATACAAAAAGCCTGGCAGAATGTTGCTACAGCATGGCAAAGTTCCTCGCGCTACATGGACAAATGCTCGTACGGCACGGTCGCAGGTGGTTCCTCTACTCACTGCTGCTTTCTCTTGTTAGTCCTTTGTTGGGTGTGTAAGAACACAGAGCACCAAACGTTTTCTCTTTTTGGAGTTTGGGATGGCTGGACATATGAGCCGATCTCTTTCAACCAAAGCTTCAGTTCAAGATGAGCTGCGGCATTAGTGTACATGTACCTTGGCAAGACTTGCCATCTCTCAGACGCCAGGACTACTTGCAATAGCTGCAAAAGAGTGCAGCGCATATACAGCTGGGACGGCCAGCAGCAGACATTCGCATCAATGACTTTTGGTCTGATCGTTGGCGTCTGCCTTTTTTGGCGTTTGCTTGCCGTATTAACTCTTTCATATTCTGTCTTATATGTTTCGGTGTCATAATATGTAGATATTAAAGTATTAAGTTATTAAATCTTTAAGTAAGTTTTCTAAAACACTTTTTTAAACAAAGTATTTACTGTCATATATACTTAAAGAAATGCCGTTGATACATATTAATGACAATTAACCCCCAGGAACGCACTTTAGAAGAGATTAAGGTGCAGATTGCGCTATTCCAACGGTTATATTACTAAAAGATGAAGCAAGACCCCGAGTTTGTAGCAAGAAAGAACGAAAAGGCTAGAATATGCAATGCTAGATGAAGGGAGCGTGAAAGACAACTGCGACCGCCTAAGGAGAAGGTTGAGAAACCTGAAACAGAAAACTAACCTAAAAAGCCTCCCATCAATGATTACAACCGCAAATACTACAACGAAGAACTCAAAGTTTTGCCTCCAAATTTTGTTCCTACAGTGCGGACTATGGTGCTAGCGGCTGGCCGCGCCCGGATCATATCTTCCAGTTTCTCAGCCCAATATCTAACATTGGCTACCTCAAAGCCCAAGCCTAGTACGGCCTTAAATCCTAGGCCCTAACAAGCTTTACACTCGAAACCAGGACTTCATTCAGAAGCACATTCACTTCAAACTTCAAAGGGATGCAGCGAAGTTGTCGGACGAGGTGGGTTGGTTTGAGGATTTTGGGGATCCGGCCTTGTGTTGAATGTTTTGGGTCCCTGGTTTAGGGATTGTGGGCTTGGGTTTACCTGAGTCCGGGCTTAGGGTTTCAGTCAGTGCTCACGGAGCTTGGGGCAGAGGACCAACAACATTCACAACTAGCACAGTATCTAGAGGCGAAACTATGAAGACAATTGGAGTAGATGGATGGGGTCAATCAAAGTCAAGGGTCCCATTTTAGGGTCTCTATAACCAGGACTGCGCAGCTTTGGGGTGTGTATAGATGGCAGCCTTGGTTGTCAGACACGCGCTGCAGGGAGGGCTCACAGGCAAGAGAGTTCCTGAGTTTGATGATTTGATGCCTACGAAGCCCGTATTATGGTTGGAGAAATGCTGAGGTGCGAGTTTCTCGCAAATGGCGCCTACACAAGCCTGAAGCGCAACTTTGTAATCTCCAGCTTGTTACTTTGGAGTCCGGGTTGACCCCCAAGCCTTAACCCCAAATTTTGCGTCCTGTATTAGGCGCTGCAGCTGCTTGGCACTTTGCGCTTCAGCACCTGGATCCGAATTTCTGTGTTTTTGAACGCTAACGGTTCATGGTTCAGTGCTCAGGGTATGTGCTCAGGGCTTGGGGTTAGGGCTTTGGGGTGTTGGGGGTGAAAAGTTACGCTCAGCTGATAGGCTGTTGTATGGCTTCGATTTTTTGTCCGGAATGCTGCAGGAGAATGGTGCATTTTAGGGTCTAAGCCGCGCAGCCAAGGGTTTAAGGTCTGGTGTCGAGATTGTTTAGAATCATGTTCGGATGATGGTGCTGTGCGGGGTTCAGTTGTAGAGTCAAGTAGGTTTTAGGTTAAGAACTACGTTTGGCTTTTTGCGTGTTGGAAGTGTCTAGAGTTTTGCGCGCTTCTGTGAGCATCCTGATGGGTGACCGTTGAAGCCTGAAGCGCGCATCAGTTTGGAGTTTCCTCCCCAAAGACCCTTCGTTGCAATCCTCATGTGAGATATTTTGCGTACTATGATTGGTATGCGCTCAAGGTGGACGCGGGTTGTTCAACTTGACCCCATCCAAATACCTTTCCTGAAAGGATCGCATGTTCATAAACAAAGGCCGAAAATTGATTGAAACTACCATCATTCTGTGTCTTTTCAACATTGGCCCTTCATCAATCAACCCTATGCTCTAAACCACAAGCCCAAAACGCCATCCAGAATCCTAATCTTAAACTAATCCCATCGATAAGAGGAACTTGTACAATCCTTCGTGATTGCCAGGTGTGCCGAGGATATTCAGGTGCCCAATTTGCGTTGCAGAGCGTTAACTCCAAGCTCGAAAGCATGAACCGGAGCAGCCTAATTCGCAAGGGGCTCTTTCAGGCAATATCCAGCAGCGTCTGTTTTCATTAATGCTTGTCAGCATTCCCTTGCAGGTAAAGGAAGGGTGCAGCAAGCTGAGCCCCGCTGTCCTTACAGGGATACCCCTTGAGGAACCGCCTATGGAGTTCCCTGGTTCCTTCGGGCAATTTAGCAGACAGCCCGTACAAAAGCTGCAAGAAATTTCTCGGCCTGCTACTTCGCACTAAGATTTCACTAAGAAATATTTGATGGTAGCTGGTTTGGAGATGATCTGGTGAATCTAGTGGCTACAGGGCCCAGGGCTTCGCAGGTTCTGCAAGAAATCTATATATGAAGTCTTGCTTGTGCCTCATATGGCTACTTTTGAGCATCAGAGTCCCTCATACACCCACAGCATGATATTGTGTGTGTGAATTTTCATACAATCCTTGTAGCATTCACGTATAGTACTTCAACCAACCAATGTGGCACACATATCCCCGACAAACGCGCCCCCTCATCTTGAGAAACCCACCACCCTTAACCCTAAACCCTGAACCCGACGTAGCTCTGGTAGTTCTTGCATGCATGTAATTGAATATGTCGGTACACCAATATGACTACCACTATCCCTCGTGGTCACTGTTTATAGCCCATTCGAAGGATCCCGGATTTTTGAGCCTCCAGTCCACAGTTTTTGTTTTTGAAAGCTGAAGGCGATCAACCGCAGGAGCTCTCTCGTCTCCGTGGCCAGGGCCTCAAAAGCCTCATATTGCGACTTCATGTGGAAGCTTAAATAAGTAGAGTAGGAATTTGAGATACGTTTTCCTGTACTTTGTCCTGTACTTGTACAAGGATTATAGCAGAATCACTTTCGTAATTGTTCTGGTTGCTGCATTCAAGCCTCGGTTATTGGAGCCTAAACCCACACTCCGAAATTGCCGTTCTTGCAGCTTAGGCTTGAGGGTGGGAACTAGAGTTAATGGTTTCTGGCTCAGACTTAAAGCCCTAAACTCCAAAAGCTTTACCGTGTAGGGCTTAGGATTTTGGAGTTAAGATGTAGGTGTAATATGGTAGTAGTCAGAATTCTCAATAGGGATTCTGAGAGTGCCCCTACAATCCTTATGTAAACTGGGGACTTTTTGGTTGCCCCATGTTGGGAAGTCCCACTTATCCTGCAGATCCTGAGCTGTAAGAGCTTTCAAACCCGCAAGCACTTCAGCCCCTTCAGTGCACTAGAGTCTTTAAAGCTCTTACGCCTAAGCCCGTTCAACCCCTGGCCATCCCCTGAGCCGGACACCAGACCTCATCACCTATAAGTAGGTTGCTAGTGTTGGCGGGGGGGGGGGCTAGGAAAGAAGCACTTAAATCGAGTCCTTGCGCTTGGGGCTGACGATCCTGCATCCTAGCCCTGACTGCATTTGTTCTAGGTAGATTACTTTGATTTTTCTTGGTGGTAGCATGTCTCGGCCGTGTGCTAGCCAACCATGATTGTGTGATATCGTGAACTCTACGCCTCCTCTTATGTGCCTGCAATAGTCCCGTGGAATCCCACCTGCACATCGTTGCCCCGAAGTAGAGCCTTATTGCCGCCTAAACGAAATCCTAGAGCCTCAAAAAAGACTGGCCCCAGGCTCGATCCCTGAGGGGCGTGATGACAACGAGGTTTGTGAGTTTCAAGTTTTAGGCTTGAGGGTCTGGAGCTTCAGATTTCCTTCTGCAGACAGACCCTATTCTAGATATCTAAGCAAGCGCACTGCTCTTGAAAGACGCCCTCAACTGGTTTCAGTTTCTGTTCAGGATTCACCGTCTGTGGTTTCGGCGTTTAGGGGTTTACACCTTGGGGTCTGGGACCAGCGCCCTGCAGTAACAGTCCCCTGAAAGGTAATGTTGAACATTTGGAGGCTTATTAGAGGACTCATTTGCGACTGGTAGCGTGTAAAGGTCAAACCGAGCTTCCCAGAATTTGGGGGTTTCGCGTGGTTAGGGTTTTGGATTAGACCCGGGGTTCTAGGTTTGGGGGGTTGGGCTTTTCGGCTTCAAGGGTTGGAGTCTCGCGTTTAATCTTGGTGCTTAGCACGTAGAACTTAACGTAGAGTGAAGGTGATAGAAATCGCGCCTCTCAGATCGATAGAATTTGCCAACTAAAGTTGTCGTGGAGCAAGCACCACTGTTTCCTGGGACTGAATGTCTCAAACTGCTGGATCTCTTAGTCGGATTCTTTATCTTCTGGTGATTCCCCAAAACTCCAAATCCCGCAATAGTAGTAATAGTGCTGATATTGCTAACTACTGGCTGGAATCACTATGGCGGAATGTGCAGGTTTGCCCGGAAAATAGGGTTATGTAGCGGATCACAGTGCTGGAAACATTGGCAGGGACGGTACTTTGCTGTTCTGGACATGTTGGATGTTTGGGAGTTTTTGGGGGAGGATTTTCTAAGCTCGTCCCGGATTGCGCATCCCTCTACTACAGTACGCGTTTCAATCCGATGGCGGGAACAGTTCGTTCGCTTTTTGGATGTATTGAAAGACAAATTTCCGGGTACGAGATTCAAGTTCACAACTTTGAGACATGATTTTCCGTGTAGAAGTAGTGGAACCCTAAACCCCAACCCCAAAATCCTGCAAAGCCCTACACCATAAGAAAAGCCAAAGCCTAAAAACCTTAAACTCTCAAAAACCCACACGCTAAGCAGCCTAAACCCCGATAGCCCTGAACCCTGAAAAGCCCAAACCCAAAACACCTATATCCTTACAACCCTACACCGTCAAAACCGTAAACCCTAAGCATTAAAAGCCATGATCCCTAAACCCTAACGTCCCTAAGCCCCAAAACCCCTTCAAGATAACTACATGCTAAAAACCCTACACCCCGAACACCCTAAACTCCCCAAACCTTATATCCTAAAAAGCCGTAAATCTCAAAACCTTCTAAACTCTAGACACAAAAATCCACACAACCCTAAAGCCAAAAAACCCAAAACCCTACACCCTAAGCCCTCAAAGCCCTAAACAGCGAACACCCTGAACCCCCAAACCCTGAAGCCTAGAACGTCTAACAAGCACCGCAAAACCTTAAACCCCAAACCCAAAACACCTAAACGCTTAAAAGCCCTAAATCCCAAATCCCCGAGTTAATGCCCTAAACTCTAATACCCCTAAACCCTAAAAGCCTCGAACCCTAAAAACCCCTAAACCCTGAACGCCTTAAACGTTCAAAACCGTAAACCCAACAAAAACTGAGGCCTAGCAACCCTGAACCCTCAGGACCTTAAGCACTTAACCCTGCAATCTCCAAAGCCCTAAATCTCTATACCCTAAACCCCAAGGCCTAAGAACACTCACACCTAAGTTGTAAAAACTAAACCCTGATACCCCTAAACCCTAAAAGCCTGCAACCCTAAAACCCTCCAATCTTGAAAATCCTAAACCTAAGAACCCTTAAAACCCGAAACCCTAAAAATAAACACTAAACACGCTAAACCCTAAAGCGCCCTGAATACTAAAAACCTTTGATCGCAAAAACCATAAGCCCGCCCTGTACCCTAAACCCTGAAACCCCCAAAGCCTAAACCCTAAAAGCCTAAAGCCCTGAAAGCGCTCTAAACCTTGAAAACCAGCATACACTTTCACATTCAACTCTGGGCAAACAACCCGTTTCTGGCGCATTTGTTAGTATAATATGAATGCTCCTACACGTAGTACTATACTGATTATACTAATACCAACCCATAACCCTTGAGCCCAGGCCTATTCTCTATGCAATTGACTGGTGCTGAAGAGTTTAACCCGAAAAGGGGGAAGCCCTTCATCCCCCAGCATAGAACCATAAATCCTAGATACAGTACATCCTTCAACTCCAAGCCCCGAAGCTCCTAAACCCCAACACCTTTAGGGCTCCAGACGAGGCCGCGGTGCTCCGGCGTCTTGGACGCAACGTCCCCGCAGCTGCGGCGAGGAGTGCGGAAGGCCTGCAGATCTTGAGTTTAAGGGGATCAGGGTTTGGGGATCTTCTTGGCGGTATGAAGATTGAACCTACCTTCTGTGTACGTGCGGGTATTTTCTCGTCCATCCCACTAGAAGCCCTATTCCATGACTGAGTTGAGTAAGATGGACTCCTGCTCAAATTGATCTTGCATGGCCTCTGTGCCCTACAACCTAATGCCCAACGCCCAACAAACAAGCTCAGAATTCTGAGAATTCTCCAACTCTTGACACAACATGCCGCCACCACAGGACCATCCTAAGCCCTTATACGAACATGCTGTAACATGCCTGATGTTCCATCTTGACGTGCTAAAGGAGAGACATACTTTCCCAGCAGGGTTTAGGGTTTCAAGCCTTCGGATGGCTCTTCATGTCACAGTTATCTTCAGAGATGTTAGGCTTCCTGCAACTGTTACTGAAAAAAAGGTTTCTCTCACAGCCCCTCAGATATGGCTCTTGCGAATGCCAAAGATGAGTAGTTTCTGATCGGGGAACCTTTTTTTGAGACATTGGCCTTCAACATATGCCCGTTGCCCTTCAACATATAAAGACTCTTGCCTTTTGATGGCGGGGTCAAGTTGCTCCTTGCATCTGGTATTGTTTCATCACTGGCTGTTGGAGGTTTAATGATGAATTCTTTATAGGGCCGGGGGGTAGGAGAACGCTGTGGCGCATTCATGCATATTGTCCACTGGTTCTTGGTAGGGAATAAGAGAATGTAGTCCCTATATGACCCCTATTTACCAATTTCTTTGTTCTCTACTCATGATCAGGAAGACATTGTTTGCAGAGGAACAGGTTTCTGAGCCTTTGTTCCCGCATGGGGCTTTTGGATGGGGGCTTTGTGGAGCTGCCCCAAACTCCAACCTTGAAGCTCTAAATCTGAATTGCACACCGGAAGCTGCAACCCCCAAGGCCTCAAGGCCTCAAGGTACAACACCTACCGCCTAAACTTCAACCCTCAAAGCCCTTACCTGGAAACCATACTGCCCTAAACAGCCCCTCAAGCCGCAAACCCACCTACCATCCCAAACCCCGAAACCCACAAGCCTGAAATCCCACATGTCCTTAACCCTGAAACCCAAAACCCTCAAACCCTAAACCCTTAAACCCTTAAACCCTAAACCTTAAACCCCAAACTCTATATCCTAAACCCTCAAACCCTCAAACCCTCAAACCCTCAAACCCTAAACCCTTAAACTTTAAATCCTAGACCTTAAACCCT
>CAJNIZ010045835.1:0-14376 GCA_905231905.1 Symbiodinium pilosum
GGGATCCCCATATAGACCCCAAAATACTATAGTCCTTATTATAGGGACCCCCAAAATGGTACCCCTCATTTTCGGAAACCCCCAAATTTTATCCCAGCCAGAGCCCCCTGTCAGAGCCCTTGTCAGGGCTCCTTCCGACAGGGACCCCGACAGTAGCTTTGGGAAAGCCCTAGTTGCATGGGGTTTCCTACAAAGTTTAGGGTTTAGGGCTGGGAGTCCTTATTATAAGGGTCACAAAACATTGTGGTATATCTGTATATATACATATATATATATATCGATATATTGGGGTCCCGTTAAGAAGCTAAGCTACTACATCCTACACCCGAAACCCTAAACCCTGAACCCTAATATGTGGCTAAACCCTGGGCCATGCGGCTAAGGTCTACAAGAAGACCGAGGGCTTCTCACAAGCAGAGGCAGGTGGGGATTCCACTGCAGTAAGAGAGTATATAGGGTTTAGGGACATATTAGGGTTTAGGGTTTGGGGATATGTTAGGGTTTAGGATCCAGGGAGAAATGGGGTTTAAGGTTTAGGGTTTCTGGTTTAGGGATATAAGAGGTTTACACCGGGATTATGTAATGTACGGTTTGGAACCATAAGGGGTCCATCTGGAAATTGTATAGGGAGGGTTCAGTCAACATGGAGAATCCATCGGAAACATGAGAATGCACCATGGATTGGATCTAGGTTCATATAGACGCCCTAAACCCTATACCCTGGTTATGTAATGTAGAAACCTGAAACAGGATTCCGATGCCCTTCATGATCTTCAGCAAGCTTCTTCTATGAGGTAGTGTACTGCAAAAGAATATATTACAATTCTACAACGTAAAATAATCTGATATCACATAAGGGCATAGAACCGAGTATGATATCGCATGAGACACGAACATGCAGCAGAACATTGTAGACCGTGGTAGAGTGTTATAAAAACTCTAAATCTTTAAGCTCAGGTCCGCGACCCCCCTAAACCCTATATAACTTTATATAACCCTGTAAAACCTTGCATAACCCTATATACTCCCCTATATACCCCACCTATACAATCCCAAGTTTTCAAGCCTTCAGGTCCGCGACCTTTATGCTGTCTTCTACAAGTTTGCGGTGTCCCTGCCGGGCTCGAAACTCCGAGAGGCCTGCTGAAGCACATGGCGTGGAAGCCTTTAGGGCTTAGGGCTTAGGAATTATATGGGGGATGTATAGGGTTTTGGGCTTAGGGAGTATATAGGGGATATATAGGAGATGATATTTGGAGAATGGAGAAGAGAATGGAAACTACTATGATATGTTGGGTTATGTAAGGTTTAGGATTTAGGGTTTAGGGTTTAGGGTTCAGGGCTGAGGGTTCTGGGATTGTAGGGTTAAGGATTTAGGGGTTATGGGTTAGGGTACACCCAATCCAGGGGTTCCATAGCCATGCCTGCTAAAGTCCCATGCCCTCAAAATTTGTGCATGCTTGCCCACGTGCGTGCGCTGGCACGGCGTGCACACCAGTACGAGCTACGCAAGCGAGCGAGCACGCAAAAATCTTGGAAGCATGCAGCTTGAGCAAGCACGCATGTGATTTCTTTGCAAATAGGCATTAAACCTGGAGCTGTCTGGAATAAAGCTGACTGCCCAAACGAGCCCAAACAATGCACTCTTTCTAAAGTTGCATGCTCTCAAGATTTGTGCATGCTCGCCGCCTCTCATGTGCTGGCACAGTGCACGCGACAGCGCGAGCCGCAAAAGTGAGCAAGCACGCAAACATCTAGGAAGCACGCAGCTCTAGCAAGCATGCATAGGGAGGCCCTTTACCCAAGACCCCAAGCCCTAAAGCATTGGAAGTCTAAACCCTAAGCCCTAAAGCCCGAAAGCCTTCAAAACCTAGACTGCAAGCCCCAAACCCTAGGACAGGAGGAATTCGGTCAGATATTCGGATGGGAAAGGGCTTACTATGTATATATATATATATGTATAAATGTGTATTGTATATATGTATATAAAGTAGTTCCCGTTTTCTTTTCCATTATGCATCCCTTATATTATACCATATTTCTCCCCTATAGCCAAAAAACTAAGATACATATATATATATATATGTATATAATATAAAGTAGCTTCCATTTTCCCTTATCCATCCCTTACCCTAAACCCTAAACCCTAAAACCCTAAACCCTAAACCCTAAACCCTAAACCCTAAAACCCTAAACCCTAAACCCCCTTCACGAGCTGGATGCCTGGAAGGTGCCCGAAGGTGAGATGCGAAGCGCACTGATGAACTTGTCCGGGGCCATGAGAGGTTGAGGGTTTAGGGTTTTGGGTTTAGGGTTTAGAGTTTTAGGGTTTTGGGGTTTTAGGGTTTTCAGGGTTTTAGGGTTTTAGGGTTTTAGGGTTTAGGGTGTTAGGGTTTAGGGTTTAGGGTTTACTGTAATCAGGGCTAATCCCCTCCCCTAGTATTAAACCCCCCACCCCCCTAATATGAACTATTCAAAATATATCATGATATACCATAATGAGGAGTATTTAGTATTAAGGGGGGGGGGTGGGGGGGGATGTTGGCGTTTAATCTTAGGGTGAGAGGATTAGAGATTAAGGTGGGATGTGCTTATGTATATATATATATGTATATTTATATGCACACTAGTTCAGGGTTCCAGCTACATCTGGGGTTATATACGGCTAGATTACAAGAAAACGGGGAATCGAAGGGAAACAACATCAGGAATTCAATGGAAACTAGGGTAATACAGAGGTTTAGGGAGTTGGGCTTGAGGTGTAGGGACTAGGGTTTAGGAATTGTAGCGTCTGCGGTTCAAGTTCGACAGCTGTAGGTTTATTGATGGGGACTTAGCCCTTGAGAGCAGTAGGGATATGTAGGCATTTGTGAGGGGCGATGATGTGGGCCGCCCTTTTAACTTGAAACTCGATGTGATCACGTCTTTCATTGAGAAGCTTCGTGGTAAATTCTTGAAGGCCGGCCAACAGCATACTGTAGCATGCTGTCTCATTATGTCATGCTATATTTGCCACGTTATACTTCATCATGCTATATGGCGTCATAGTCTACTATCTCGTACTATTCACTCCCCATATAAAGTATTCCCTTATTCCTTAACCCTAAGCCCTAAACCCTAAGAAGCAGTAAGTTTGAGGTTCGGCCCGCAGACGCTTAGCATGGGCATCAAGCTCGTGAACGAGGCGAGGGTCGCACAGACAGGGAGATCCAGCGCATAGCATTGCGGACTTGCAGCCCGAAGCGTGCCGCACAACATGAAATTGCACGATATATTGTAATTACATTTATACATATATTTATAGATGTATGTAGTTATGTGTATAAATAAATGGTAAATATGTATACACATAGTACAGTATAGTAGAAGATAGTAGAATAAACTAAAATACAGTAGACTAGAGTAGAATATAGTAGAATATAGTAGACTAGTATAGTACAGTATAGAAATAATGGCATAGTACAACTTGTTATCATATAGTACCATGTAGTAGAGCTCAAGTGGCCAGTCTCTTCGGTTGGATGGCTTTCAGTCCTGCCGTGTTGTGGCCGACAGGTCTTGGTACAAATGCAAAAGAAGAAGGAGGAAAAGGCGCAGTGCTGGGGTTTCGGGTTTAGAGGTTAGGGTTTAGGCGTCTAGGGTTTAGTGCTTAGGGTTTAGGGGTTTCGGGTTGGAGGCATATCCCTGGGTATATTCTTTAATTTTGGTACAGTGAGGTCTCTGAGGAGAGAGTGACAGATGATGTTACATGGCATCGAATTCGTCTGCAAGCATGCTTTCAGCGTTCATCTTATTCGTTCCTTGTTGGGCATGCAATTGTAATTATCTTGGCTCTGCCTGGGCACTACTATTCGGATTCATTCGCCGCGTTCCCCTAAACCCTAAACCCCAAACCCTAACCCTTGACCCTAAGTGTAAGTTTACAGTCTTGAATCCCAAGCCTTTCAGCCTTTGAATCAAAAACCCGTCAAAAACACTCTAAATCCTAAGCCCTTCGAGTGAAATCTTAATCCTGAGCTCAATCCCAAACCTTTAACCCTAAACCCTCAATCCCAGACCCTTTGAGCCTTAATCCTGAGTCCTAAACCCTTTACGTCGTTGTGCAACCGACTCGGGCTTCAAACAAAAGCCTTTTCTGTAAGACCAATTTCCAAACCCTTTACTCCTCAATCCAAAATCCTCAACCCTGTACTCCTTAACTCTGAACCTAAACCCGGTACTCCTTAACCCTAAATCCTAAATCCTGTAACGCTCTGCCTCGAGGCAGCCAAGCGCGCGCTGTCTCGACAGCAAGGCGGACGTGATTTGGAAGAGCGACTTGGACGGGTCTTACATGCAGTTTGATGGGGTTACAGGTATAGGATTAAGGGTTGGGGTTTGGGGTTTAGAGTTTAGGACAACGGATAATCAAACGGAACAGAAGATGGAACATGAAACGGAAACTGGGCTTGATATAAGGGCTTGATAAGGAAAATGATTCCTGGAGCTACTATGGTCCCCGTTATCCATTGACCCCCAGAAGTCAAGGCCCTGTCAGGGATTGTTGGGGGGTGGTCGTGCTTATTCTTAGGGGTTGCTGGGGTACTAGGACTCATTACGGCCTCTACTGGTTTGCTGTTAAGGTTTTTTTGAGATTACGATAATGAGGAAACCCAGTTGTTGACCATGTATGCCCATAACATGGTAACTTAAACTAAGTTCCTTAACAGCAGCCCAGTCAAGGGCTCATTTGCTCTTGTTAGTACCCTTAACCCCTCCCCCCTACCCCACCCACACCGCCACCAATGCACACAACAAGATTGACCGCATCTTCTCTCTGTTTCCCCACTCCCCCCCGTGCTGGCACTTGTGGTTCTCTAGCATTTTGTTCGGTGACAATCAAAGATGATTTTGGTTTGCTGGTTGCACATGTCCACCCCCACCAATGCACACAACAAGCTTGACTGCGCCTTCTTTCTGTTTCCCCCCTCCCCCCTGCGTGGGGTGCTGGCACTTGTGATTCTTTAGCATTCTGTTCTGGTGACAATCAAAGCTGATTTTGGTTTGCTGGTTGATGGCTTGCAGGTGGTCACCCCCCACCAATGCACACAACAAGCTTGACTGCATCTTCTTTCTGTTCCCCCGCTCCCCCCCCTGTGATCCTGGCACCTGTGGTGCTCTGGGGTTCTGTTTGGTGACAATGAATCTGATTTTGGCTTGCTTTTTGGGCGGCGCTATGCATCTGCCTCTCAAGCTCATCTGCACTTGAGAAAGAGATGTAGCACGTTTGCTGAAGGTAATTCCTGCACTTTGGGAGCCCCACTAGCCGGCTCCAAAATTGAGGACGGACAGCCAGCCTGTGAAGTTGCAGCCATGCATAAGGGTACTGTGGGATTCATTTTGGCTTGCTGGTATATGAAATTCGCCCTCCTGTGGGTTTGGTTTGCAGGTGGTTAATCGATCACAGCATGGTGACTGTCTTTCTGTTTCCCCCCCTCTTCCCTGTGGTCCCGTGGGGTGTTGGCGCCTGTGGTCCGCAGGGGTGCTGTTTCGCAACCTGTAGGTCTTGAGAGATGCTGACAGCTAAAAGATTGTGACCTGGATGCCCACCATCCCTGTGACTGTACGCGCTTTTAAGACCATTCGACATCAAAAACAATGACAATTACGAGAATGGCGCCTCCAAGGCCTCAAAAATGAGGACAGTTACGAGGATCACGAGCTTGACACCCACCAGCCCTGTGACTGTTGGCACTTTGAGATCTTCGACATCAAAAACGACCACAGTTACGAGGACCGCGAGCTGGACACCCACCATCCCTGTGACTGTTTACACTTTTGAGAGTCCTGGGCTGGGGGTCAGGTCTCAACCCTAAACGGCATATTTGGCTTCCGGGTTGGCATGTATAGGGTAAAAGATTTGACATAAATTGAAGGTCTTGTTTTTGGGGGTCCCTACAGCAATGACTGTTGTATTTCGTTTCAATAGTGAAGACCCCTTATCTGGGTGTTGTTGTGAGAAGCTTCCACACATCAGCTAGGTAGGTATATTTACGAAAAACTCGTGTCATCCATAATCGTGAGGTTTGGGGGTATATTTATCATTTAGGGATTCCTAGATTGCACCGGGGATTTTCCGACTTCTATCTTAAACTGACTGCCTCGAACTTTTCAAGCGGTGTGGTTCTGACATATCCTATGCCCTAGGCCCCTTAATGCTAAACCTTGATTTCTAAACCGTAACCCTAAAACCCTAAACCCCAACATCTCAACCCCAAACTGAAAGCCCTAAATTCTAAACTCTAAACCCTACATCCTAAACCCTTAGAGCCTTGGCTTTTCCCGAGGCAGGGCATGAAATTCCGCGAGTTCCTAGCCATGAGCCCAGCAGGTGCATGCGCACGTTGCCTTTGTATGTTTGTTTGTTCGTTTGTTTGTTTGGGCTTAGGGTGTCGGGTCTTGGGCTCAGGGTTTAGGGTTCAGGATTTAGGGTATGTTGTGTTCCTGATCCAATCATGGGTTATAGTCCCCTGAAGCAGATAAGATTTGGGGTATATGGGGCCCTTACTATAAGTTGAGGCAATTCCATATTCAATCATGCAGCATAGCTTAGGATAGTCAAAGAGAGTATATTAATATGACATAAAGCATCGCAATGAGCGAGGTCGAAGCGGAATGTGAAGTGATGTGTATACAGTTAAATCTGGAAAGGTAGAACAGTTGAGAATCAAACAGAAAAAGAACCTTCGAACATGAAATGGAAGCTGGGCTTAAATAGAGATTTACACGGGCTATGCTGCAAGGACCTAGGAAATAGAATTGTTTTTTCGACTTAAAGGGGCATGAAGGGATACCCCCCACCCCTACTATTAAGTATGCCTCCATAAGAGACCTTACAACATACTGGCGGCACATTAAAATAAAGGGCAGGGGGGCGGTGCCTAATATTGGTATGAAGGCATTAGTTACTCACCCTTCTACTGTAGATCTCTGTGCCGCTAACCCTTTCCCCTTAGAAGGTTCAGCGTGTGGGGTTCAGGGGTTAGGGAGTCCTTCAGAGGACCCTCGTGATCTGCAGTTGAGTTCCATATGGGTTGGCTACTGATTCTGTTACGGCACCTAATATGTAGGGGTACCAAAATGGGACCATAATTTTGGGAACTACCCGTATAATCCTTTTTCTAAAACACAACGAACCCCTCCCCCGCTCACTCAGCCATTATGTGAAAACCATTAGTCTATGCAAAATGATGTACTGTTTTTTGATGTGTTTATACAATTACAACATATTATTACGATTCTTTCTATTATTTCTATGAATCTTCCGGCTACCTGTCATGTTTTCTAGATTTGGAAGGTCTTGTTCGCTTGAGGCTGACCAAAGCTGAGCCAAAATGGGGTCCCAATTGATGCTGGCGTACGGGCGTGCCTGTGCGCGCCCCGTATGCCAGCATCATCAGCACAATTGGGATTTGGCTGTATTGGGACCAGGAGGAGTCTAAGACCTACGAAAAACCACCAAAAAGGGCTTTGAACATGGTTCTCTGCGCAGGCTGACCATGCTCGGGCCCGCACAAAGTTTTTTCTTTGCAATTCAGAAGCAACATGTTGACGTATTTGATAAGTTACAAGTAGTGCAACATCCTTTTAATCCAAAATCGTAATCCCCAAACCATATATACCCTCATATAGCCCTCTGAAGCTACGCCATTATACCCCTACTCGATCCTAAGCCTACAACGTTCAAACCCTAAACCCTAAACCCTAAACCATGCATCTCAGGTCTGGGCGCGGCGTCTTCGTGAGGCTGAGATTGCGAGGTGCCCCTGCCGCAAGGGTGTGCCTGAGGGTTTAGGGTTTAGGGTTAGTAGGGCATAAGGGAATAGATTATACAGGGGTTCTATAGGGGTTATACGGTCATATTTCTTTATTCCCTTCCGAGGATCAGTAGTTTTAGTGTTTCTGAGGTCTTAGGCTTTAGGTTCGGGATTTAGTTCAGGCCTAGCTTTGCGAGATGATTATGTCCCTGTATGAGCTATAGTCTAAACTCCTAGTATCCCCCCTTAACGACCCGATACTACTCCCCTATATCATCCCCATATGTCACTCTTTAAGGAGTTTAGACTATAGCTCATATGCCCTAGAATTTTCCCACAAGATGGCTCCTTGGCCTGAGAGCCTGAGGGAGTCGACCCTGCTCACAGCTCAGCTGATGACAGGTACAGGCGGAAGTTCAACAAAGCCAACTACCTGAAAACAGGCTTGCTGCCATGCATGTGTTCAAGCTTCGGGGTTTAGTATGGTTTAGGGCCTCAGGCAAGCCAGTGCTGAAGCGACTGGATTCTTTTTGTCTGGGGTTCTAGTCTGGTCATCAGTACCACGATCGTAATCGCCATTGTGATTTGTATTCTGTTGTTCTCCATACCATTTACGGAGACCCTAAGCCCAATAAACCTCTAAATAATCACAGTGTCCAACTCATTTTCCATGTTTTTCCATTTCGTTCTCCATGATTGGTGTGATATCCTGGGTTCTAAAACAGCCTAAACTATCCTAAAGCCTAAACTTAGTTGTTGTAGGTTGCATGATGCTTCTGATAACATGCCGAGAGCTTTCAGGTCTTCTGCAGCAAGATGACCTACAGGCCAGTGTCTCACCGCCTCTCACCTCGTCCTACGGGTGCTCAAGGGCGGGGGTTCAGGGTTCAGGCTGTATTTTAGGGTTTAGGGTTTTAGGGTTTGGGGTTTAGGGACCCTATGGCCCATGAAAGATTTACCACCTGCCTCCCCCTTGAGCGCCAGTGAGTCGTGACTACAGTTCCTACAGCTGACCAATGGGTGGATAGGATTCACAATTAAGGTAAATGCCCCCTACAGTAATAGCCTCTAAATATGGATTTAATTGGGCTTTGATATACCTACAATAGTCCTTCGTGTTACCCATTACTGGGTGGGGGATTCACCCAACCCACAATCTCTTTCACCCTCAGTTTCAGATAATCGCCTTGATGCAGGAGGCATTCCGACACTTCGGCTACACTGCACTGTGCCGAGCTCAAGAAAGAAGCTCTATCTGCACATGAGCTATAATCTAAATTCCTCAAAGGAGGGTTATATGGGGGATTATATAGGGGGAACTGCTATAGGAGTTTAGACTATAGCTCACCTGGAGATGTGCAGCTTGGTAATCTGAGGGCTCCGGACAAAACAAAAGGGAGGGGGTCAGTCACCATGGAGAGTTGAAAAGAGAAAGAGCATCAGAGCATCAGCAACTTCTTGCCAGTCCAATCTCTGGACACTCAGCTGTGATCTCTCCAGGCGTGCAGATGTAGAGGACCTCCTTGAGCGCCAGAAGGTGCCAAAGGACCCCCATATATACTGCAGTTTGCGATTCACCTTCTCGAGACCGCTCTTGTGGAATGCGAGTGGAAGGCATTGTCACATGAGTGGAACTTGCTGAACGCGCTTAATGCAAAGCAGATATGCTATGGCTTTCTGTGTTTACAGGACGAGACCATTGACTTTGAGCGCTTCGTGGGCCTTGTCCAAGACTTCTGTCGCACGGACTCCGGGCGGCTTTAAACTCATCAGCAGGAAGCACTCCACACAGTCAGCCCATGCGGGGTTTGCAAAAGCAGGGGTCCCCTCTTATGTAAAGTAGAAGGATCCTTCTTTTGAGGGCCGCCGGAAAGGGACCCATAAATATGGGAAGGTTGCACTTAACAACCCTGTGTTGGCCCGTATTGGTTGTATGCCTGCACAGGATGGGTTCTGCCGTCGTGATGTTGTGGCCACCTCAGAAGTGTTTTGCTGCGAGATCATACGACTTTTCTGGAAATTCCCTGAAAATGTTTTTTTTTTTTAATACCCAAAGCCATATTCTATCTACTTAAGGGGGATTATAATCCTAATAACCAGCTGAAATTCTAATTTCTACCAGGGGTCCAGGGAACTTGGGGGTTTGGGCTGGGTCGAAGGGCAGTTGGGGTACACAGGAGCCTGCGTGTTGAAGAGCTGCAGCTAGAGCTCTCAGACTAATCCCCGATGCCTGTATAACCAGAAGCAGGAAAATGGGGCAAGACTTGCTTGATAAAGCCTAAACCCTAAACCCTAAACCCTTTACCCTTTCTTCCACCAGCTGAGGACGAGTTCTTCGAGGTGTTTCGTGCTTTCGACACTGCAGGTCTTTCGCCCAGCCAGCTTGCTGTGCATCGGTCGGTTTTTGTAAGCACATGTGGGTTTCTACGAATTTGGGGGGCTTCTTGAGTAGCACCGTTATAAAACGGGTGATATTGATTTTGGGGTATACAGGGGGCCCCCATTGGAAGTACCTGTATGTGTGCCACTTGTCCAACATTGACCTGATTGTTGCGGGTCCTTTTTTTGGAGTGTGCACTAGCTTTGAGAAATCTCATTCGGGGAAACTGGGTCACGTAAACGCGAAATCCACCGCTGGCAGATTTGATAGGTTTCAGCACACTAGTCAGAAACATTAACCCTAAGCCCCAAACAGTGCGCCAGTCCTCCAACGGAGTGCGAGTTGGAAGGAACCCTAAACCCTTAGAGTTGGAAGGAACCCTAAACCCCTACACCCAAAACCTTACCCTAACCCTAAAACCCCCCAAACCCCTAAACCCTAAACCCCCAAACCCCTAAACCCTAAACCCCAAACCCTAAACCCCAAACCCTGAACCCCTAACCCTAAACCCCTGCTGAACCTGGCCGTCTTGCCCAGTCATGGAGAGGAGAACAGACATCGAAGCAACTAGAAAAATACAATCCTTGTATTTTTTTGTGATTAGGGTTTAGTGTTTAGGGATTTTTTGCATATGCATGATTGAATGAATCTATTCAACTGTCTGTATATATATATATATGTATAAATACACACAGAAAACGTCGAGCCACGCACTCTCCAGATATATATATATATATGTGCATATATATATATATATTTCTACGTATATATATATATATAGGCATATGCATGAGCATACATATGCAGGAACATACATGTGTAATGTAATGTGGCGTAATGTAACGCAATGTACTGTAATGTAATGCAATGTGATGTACTGTACTGTCATGTACTGTAATGTAATGTCATGTAATGTAATGGTAATGTAATGTAACGTAATGTAACGTAATGTAATGTAATGTATGTGCATAAATGCATGTACGTGTGTGTGCATTGGCTTCCCAGCTCTCAGCTTTCACAAACTTTATTAGGCGCAAGTCAGAAGATGCACCCCAGCCCTGAAGCCTAAAACCCTGAACCTTGCAATCCTAAACCCTAAACCCTAAACCCTAAACCCTAACCTCAAACACTGAACCCGAAACCTTGAAATCCAAGCTCCCAAGCAGTTGAGCCCCGAGCTGAAAGCAACACGTCTCAACCCACAGGCCCTAAGGCCCTAAGGACTTACAACACCAACTCCTAAACCCTGAGCCTTATGAAGCCCAAGCTTCGAAGCCACAAGCCCAAACCCTAAAGCCTAAACCCTAAGCCCTGAAACCCAAAACCCGAAACCCTAAACCTTAAACCCGAAACCTTGAATCCTAAACCCTGAAACCTGCAGTCGTGAGCTCCAGGCCTGGGTGAAGTTGGTGTCTTGGAGATCGCCTCCATTCTCCGGTGGATGGGATTCAGCATCGAGCTCCAGCCTCAAGCAGAGGGTCTCGGTTTAGGGTTTAAGTGTTACTGGTGAGGGTTTTGGGTTAAGGGTTAAGGGTTCTTGTATGTTTTGTAGGGGCAGGGCGCAAGAATGGGGAATCCAATGGCGAAGAAGGTGGACCACAACATGGAAACTTGAACAATATTCAGTGTGGGGATCAGGGTTTGCGGTTTAGGGTCAAGGGTTTGGGGTGTAGGGCTCAGGGTTCAGGGCTGAGGGTTTAGGGAAGGGGCAGTTCACTGACTGCTTGAACAGAGCGGCAAATCTACAGGACAGGACAAAGGAATGATTTCTCCGGTGAACTTCTTGTGAGTGGCAGCTGCCTCTAGCCCTGCACCATGAGCCCCTACACCCTAAACCCCTAAACTCTGAACCCAACACCCTAAACCCCAAGGTCCAAACTCTGCACGTTGAACGCTAGACCTCAAACCCTCAAACCCTCAACCCGAAAGCCGCCATTGACCCTGAGTACACCCGAGACCCTCATCCTGAAAAAGAGGAACATTACAGGGGCTCATTTAGGGTTTCACGTTAGTTTGGGGGACGGGAAGCCCTAAACCCTCCTAAACCCAGTCTGGAAGTTGAACAATTACCATTCTTCTCCCCTTAACTAAGACTTGCACAGTTCTAGCTCACTCCCAAAACCCAACGGAGCCCCTATTGTCCCTTAAGGGGACCTGTATCTACAGGTTATTGAACCTTCAGCCGAGGCTGGAAGTTGCAGACAGCTATTTCCAGGCGCCTGAACTCGTCCACTGCAGGGATGGATCGGTTTAGGGTATAGGGTTCAGGGTATAGGGTTTAGGGTATGGGGTTCAGGGTTAAGGGTAGGGTCAAAGGTCTAGGGTTAAATGCTTAGGGTTCGGTCAAGGGTTCTGGGTTAAATGCTTCGGGTTTAGGGTGGTAAATCCCATTTGGAGTTTCCTCAAAATTGTTCCCACGAAATCTAGAACAGGGCCCCAAGAATCTTCTTACCACCCCCTCCCCTGGTCTTGAACATTCAATCCACTGAAGGGGGAGGGGGTAGCGTAGCGGGGGTGGCCGGGGAGCCCATGACCTAAGGTACCATGAATTTTCAAAAGACTTTGACTTCTTGCTAAAATACATAGTGCCCGTGCACAAGTGCAGCTGTAAAGCAACTTCAACGCGTCATTCCGACAAGGAGAACTCGCCGTGCAGACATCCAGGAAGGGGTTTAGGGCTTAGGTTTAGGACACAGGGTTCAGGATTTCAGGACATAGGTTTGGACATGTAGGGCATCCAAAACCAAGGTGTGAATACTATATACCCCCTAGTTTGTGTATTACATAAACCTTCGTATGACTTCCTATATACTTTAAATCCCAAAGCATAAATCCTAAGCCACCCGACACCCTCAAAAACCTTAATTCTGCAGACGCTCCCCTAAGCACCCCCCCCCCCCAAACCTGAAGGCCTTATCCCTATGCCCCTAATTCCAACCCCTAAGCCCTAAACCCCAAACCCGAAATCCATGTAACCCTGTGCCAATCAGGAAGGCAAAAGGTCCGGTTGAAAAACAACTAAACCCTAAACCCCAACCCTAAATCCTAAGCCCTAAGCCCTAAACCCTAAACCCTAAATCCCAAGCCCGAAACCCTCAACCCTCGTGCCAGTCCGTGAATTTGGATGGCTCAGACCACATGGGGTTCGCGGAGCCAGGCCCTTGCTGTCTATGGAGCTTGAGAGCGGAGCTTGATGATGGCTTAGGCCCGAAATTTAGGGTTTAGGGTTTAGGGGTTTAGGGGTTTAGGGCTTAGGGTTTAGGCCCTAAACCCTAAACTCCTAAACAATCATGGAGAATCAAATGGAAAGCACAATGGAAACCTGGGGGGCTGGCAGGGATATAGATAGGCTTGCTAAGGGTTTAGGGGCTATTGGGGTTGTAGGGATTATATAGGTATATATATGTATATATATTTGATATGGTTTATGGTTTAGGGGCTCAGTTTTTAAGAGTGTTGACGCTCTGGGTTACTTCCAATTGAAGGCGTGCTGAACTAAACCTTGATTTTCTGAACGTGACAGAGGAGGAGTCCAGGTCTATAGCCTGTCGGTATACTCTAAACCCTGAAGCCAAGCCCTAAACCTCAAACCCTAAACCCTCAACCCCAGCGCTAAACCCTAAACCTGAAACCCTAAACCAAATCCTAAACCACAAACCCCATGATCAGCATAGCATAATCATCCAGTACAAGCACCCCCCAAACCCATGACTTGGAATTTGCTCAGACATCCAGTTGATGGACAACATCCTGAATACTCCTGCTCACCCAAACCTTGGGAATTAAGTTACGGGTTCTGGGTATATAGTAACTAATAGGGTTTTCTGAACCCTAAGCCCTAAACCCTAAAGCCTTACTGTCTTTGACAGCAACCCAAGCCGTGGGAATTAAGGTACCATAGTAAGCGTCAGGTCATGAAGGACTTTCCTGTCAACTTATCACCCCAAAACTACCCTTTAACAAACACCTAAGCACATATATCTTTTTTTTTTATCTCCATTATTATGTCTATATATGTGTCTCTATCTTTGTCTACCTATTTACAAATTATATATGTATATATAAGTATGTCTACCCTAGTATGTCTACCCTAGTTCTGACACACCAAGGTTCCTGCGGCTGATGCGGCGAGCGTCCTGGAAGTTATCCATTCCCAGAGTTTCAGACAATTTCAGAAAGAAGGTAGGGTTTAGGGTTTAG
>CAJNIZ010045836.1:0-24686 GCA_905231905.1 Symbiodinium pilosum
TCATCTAATGGGTTGACTGGTGGTATTATTAGCCAAACTGGGCAAGGGGTCTGCTAACTAAATATCTCCAACCCGAATCTGCCGCTATGTCCTGCTGAGCAGCCTGAATGTGGTGGCTTGCACCTGGGAACAAGAAATCCCTTTTGGTCTTCGCCACGAATAGAAACCGTGTTCGCTGCAAGGAATGCTAGAGGTCTGGCCCAGCAACATTGACGACGGCGCCAACCTGCCAGCAATTCTGGCGGGCCGCTTTGCGTGGTGTAGCTGCTAGTGACTTCATGCCAGCTCTGCTAGGGATTGTAGCTGCTAGGCGCACATAATATGGGTTGGGCATCTTACAAGCAAAGCTAGGTTCATAAGCTCTCAGGCCGTGCATTGCTACCCAGAAACTGGCTCTGGAACTCGGCGCACGCACAAGAGCAACAGAGGCTTTACAACAGAGCCAACTACTGACTTTGGCTGGTTGGTTGGAACAGGGACCTCAGCACGGAGCAAACGAGGTCATGTTGTTTTGGCTGGCGTTGTCGGCCCGGCATTGCTCATTGCTGAAGTAAATGGTGATGTGAGCTTCAATGCCACATGTAATCCGGAGTTGCACCAGGCATCCATCGAGCACATCTGCACTGGGCTCGCGGCGAACAGTGCTCAAGAGCCACCACAACGGAGAAGGCCCCATCCTCGCCCGCAATCACCTGCAGAGTTGGCACTTTCCTTTAGGCATCATTTGGCACCTTCTTGGGGCTTTTACGAGATTACAGAATGAAGAATTTCTAGAGGCCACGGCGCATTTTAGGATTCCAGCGATTTGGCATGTTGTGTAACTGTTTTGTTTGCTGGCTGGGCATCTTGCACAAGAGAATTTAGGTTTTGACTCCTAAATTTGATCTGGCATGATCTGGCAATCATTTCAGACACAGCTGTCCTTCTGAACCGTGAGTGGTGTCGATGCACCAGGAAAGCTGCCGCTGAAGTCAAATTGCACATCCCTGGCCGCCAGGCTGCTTTAGCTTCCTTGAGGCTACAAACAGCACGAACGAATCCACAGTACAAGAATGACAACTATGATAAGGATTTCATGGCTCGTAACAATACCTCCAAATCCCTCGGCCAGACTGACCAATAGATTTCCTTGGGTGAGGAAATGCTTCAACTCAACAGGCAGAGCTTGCCAGGTGTTCTGCGATGTCATGGAGGAAGGATTCTGAACCTTGGCATCATGGAATCTCCCTACAACAAATCTGGAAAGCCACAGGATGAGAAGCCGACACTCATAGAGTAGGTGTAGATGGCCGCCTGTCGTAACACTTCAAGCTCCTCCGTGGCATTTCGAACATTATTCCCAACTAAGAGCCCTTGTTTGGGAGGGCTCGTACTAGCGGCTACACGATTTCTACCCGGTGGCGCAAATTTTTGGAAATTATGACATTGGCAACCCGCTGCCTGCCAAAGGACAGTACTGCTGGGCACTGCGAGTGTCACCACACTGTTGTCGGTAACGCCTCACGTTGTGCTTCACATGCAGATGTTGGAATTTGTACACAGCAAATGGTACGTACATACATACATACATACCTACGTACGTACATACATACATACATACATACATGCATACATACGTACGTACGTACGTACATACACACACACACACATTCAGGTACACAAATCTTCTCCAACAGAGCTTGAACAATTTTCCTCCTCACATTTGTCTAACAGCCACTCAAGCTTTCAATGCATTTTTGCAATTTTTTGCATTACAGCCGTCAGCAAAGGCAGCAGTGGAAGGCAGGTCAGTACACTGGACGGAACAAGCTTGCGCCTGCAGGAAGTACTGGCAGCGGGGTAGGTCTCGAGGCCTGTGACAGATACAGCAAGGTAGCAGCGTTATACTCGTAACGACGAGGGGCTGGGATCCGATCCGCTTGCGCCGATGACAGAGCCGTCATCCCTCCAGCTGTGGCATCTCATGGCAAAGCTACCAACCAAGCTCACTCGAGGATTCTCGAAACTCGGGACCTGCAGGTGTGGGTCCATGACCATTGATCAGGATTCCTGCTGGCGGCCTCAGTATAGCCGTCCCCCGCTACTGGTTTCTGAGCAGCACAGCAAGGTGGTGTGTTGCTTGTGTGGGTCCATAAGATTTCGGACTGCAAAGTAATTACACTGTAGTGCTTGGTGTCAATATGGAGACCTCCAACTTGGCCAAGCTGCGTGATTTGCAGGGTGGCCCCACGAGTAACGAAGCCCAGCCGCAGGAGGAGCTCCACTTCTGGCAAACAATCCAAAGTCTAAGATGACACAAGGTCGGGATCATCAAAACCTGTAGATAGGTCACCTAATCTTGGAAAACGCTGCTCCCTGCCCGAGTGTGAGAACGCTAAAGGAGCCCAGCCATCTCCAAACGTGTGTAGGACACGCTGACTGGCTCCACCCATGAACGACGATGGCCTAGCAATGCATGTCGTGGGATTCTTCCATCTGAGCAATTGTCATGCAAAACATGTGTCAGTCTTGGTCGTAAACTAGGTTCCTGATCTTCAAATCCTGCGCGTGAGTCCATGTGCAGGCAACACCCTGCTGGCTGAGATTCGCACACAAGCTGCAGGCTGCCAAAAGCACTCGGAGGTGATGCAAAGGAGGCAGACCTTCAGAATCTAAACTGAAGCACTACGCCAACCACGCAATGTAAAATCTCGCCCAATGGTACAGTTGCAGATACAGCAGGAGCCCAGAGATTACAGTCCTCAACTTCTGGAGTGCTGCGTGTGACAAAAATGCGCTGTGCTTCTTTGCAGATCTTGAAGCTTCTGCCGTTGCCTTGGAACAAAAGCAAACGATTCTGAGCTCACAGCTGCAGCTTGGCAACATCCTTGCTGAAGCTTCAACATGCGCGGGGCTTTAGTGCTGGTTTGGTTGTGCTACATCAAGACTACTGTTTGCAGTAACGCTTCAGAGTCTGCTGACCGCCGCAACTCTGCCCACACATAGGCATGCGAAGCAAAGCCTGTTGACATCGGGGCAGATGACAGACAGCGTGCACTCAGCTCACGCGTGCATGAAGGCTGGGCATTAGGTGGCGCAAACAGCATTACATCCTCAACGATTGCCACCCCAGATGAAAACGACAACTACTGCGGCGTTCGACTACCTCTAGCGTCTCTGGGCAGCACGAGCAGCCTGTTGCAAGCCCCGGCAGCTCGACTGCATCAGCAAGCGGAAGACTCAGCCGCAGGCTGCGCATCCTGAGCTGGCCCTCAGATTCAATTATCTGGTTCCGCTTTTCTTTCTACTTTGATGGCTTTCCTTGGGTTTTTGACCCCTCCTGGTCCCAATCAAGCCAAAATGGGGTCCCAATTGTGCTCATGATGTTCATGTACGAGGCGCGTGTGTGCGCGCCTCGTACAGGAACATCATGAGCACAATCGGGACACCATTTTGGGCCGCTTTCAGTCAAAAGTCAGAGAACAGGGTCTTCAAAGCACAAAAAACATCCCAGGCAACAAGAACATAACTTTTTCGTGCAATTCTCTCAATCAGGAGTATCAGCAGGGCTGGGGTGGGCTTGGCTTTCGCTGGATAGCCGGGTGGGCAAAGGGGGCAGCGGCCAGACCGGCACCTGCCGCCAGGCCCTCAACAACCACTTAATGTGACATCAAGAAGAAGACCAGCTGCGAAGTCCAGCTGGCAGGGACTTGAAGATCCAGCACTGCTGCGGGCAAGTCGTCCCGCGCCGCCATCGTCAAACCGAGACCTGCCAAAGACTTTGCGAGATCAAACGAAACTCCAAGTCGCTAAGCCAAAGCAGAGCTAAGAAGCAGAAGCCCCAAAACCTGGACAATATCTAGACGATGTATTCCAAACTATCCAGGCCTGTAATGGTTCGGCTCTCTGCATGTTGTCCAGTCGCATCCGCGTTCGTCCAGTACTGCACAGATGCCACCGCAGATGACCTCAGGCCAAGCTGTGCGCTCACAGTTTTACTGGCCGGAAATCGCAGCCACCGCATGCACGCGATGTGTGGCTATGCAACTCAAGAAGCAGACTCAGAACTGGAGGCACCATGACTTCCTGTAGTAACGATACACATCAGTGCCAAGCCACTTGGTGGCTGGTTGACTATCCGCATGCGATTAAATACCAACGCACCATGACTTCCTGTAGTAACGATACACATCAGTGCCAAGCCACTTGGTGGCTGGTTGACTATCCGCATGCGATTAAATACCAACGTCACAACTCATGAGGCCCGTGCTCGCCTCAGATGATTGTCCTCAAACCCCTGGTTTCAGGAGCTAGCATTCCGCCGAGAAGCCCCTGAGAGCTCCAGGAAATGGGCCCGAAGCTGGGAAGGAACACCAAACCTTGAACTTGCTAATGCAGGCGTGTGGATATATCAACTTCGATGAAATTTCCGAAGCTCTCCATCTTGGCCGGGATGCGCAGCTTTTCGGCAGGACCGGAACCCAGCTGCTTCAGAGTGAACTGTGTCGTGCTTCCAGTCGCAACCTCCTGCTGGCAGGGGTTCCTTACCCATAACGCTCAACCCGCTTGACAACCAAAGGGTCTACTACAAGCTAAAGCCAAGCTCCAGCATTGCTGTAGTGCCCAGAGCGCGCAGCTGTAAACTTCCAGCCGGTTCCTGCAGCACGGCGCTAGCTTAAAAGCAGATGCTTGCAGCATGAGCGCGAGCTTGGGGTCTCATGGGAAGCTTAGAGGCTCGGCGCCAGGTCCTCGCGCACCGTCCTAGCCCGAAGCGGACGCATGCTACAGTCGTAAAGGCTAAAGCTCTTTTGAGATTCCAGTCTACTTCCTGAGGTGCAAGGTTTCAGCACTTGCCCCACTGCCAACCCTGAACACTGAAACTTCTAGCTGGCCTAACAGGTCAGGCAGCAATCAATACATCTAGGTCTTTAGGTTCCTTGTGATGCTTCCATGTGCGTTTGCAGGATTCTTCTGCTAGTTCAACCCGCCAGGAGCACAGCTAAAGTAGCTCTGGAGTAACATTGTAATGGCACTTTGCTCGGTCAAGGCACACTCGCCAGCACCGGAGACGACTCCAATGCTTCGCTTCCACAACGCAGAGTGAGTCCCAGCGCCGCAGTGCTGTCAGCCTGGACAGCTTCAGATACTGAACACGGCTTCACGATGCAAACCTGGCCTCCAGTCCTCGCACTTCTGCTGTGAGAACCATGGCATACCATTGCCCCGTTTGCATGGCTTGCAGACCAGCAGAGTTGCCGAAAACTATGTCGATTGTATCACCTGACCGCAGAACTCTCCTGTGCCTGCTGTGAGAACCGAACTGCAACCGTGCCTTTCTCCGTCATGGAGTCCCAGGAGCAGGACACAGGAACGGGAAACTCGGAGTTGCTGCCGAAAACCTCTAGGAGGACCTGGCCGAGGTTTCCTGACTGGGCCTTGCTTTCACCGCCTACATCTGCTTACTAGTCTACAGGCTCAGTTCAATAGAACTAGGCTCGTTGTCTGAATTGGGTGTTTTTTCATTGCCCTGCGATTAGCATTAGCCATAGGTGATGACAACCCCTGCGAATCTACCAGCTTTACCCATGCTGCCGACCAGAAAGTAATTTTTTGCACAGGAAGGTGGTAGTGAAAACCATCCCTGCGAAGTTGCTTTTCTTCTTTATCACAAAAATGGCCGGCAGCTATTACAAGCATCAAAAACGCAAAGCATGTGTAGGCATTGCGGGGCTTGCCTGCCCCGCCTGCCCACTTGCCCGATTTGTTCCACAGGCTGCAATTGCATGCCCCATCGGATGAAATCTGTGGGGCAAGGGGTGCAAGTCAGACTGGTCATGAAAGCTGTCCTCTTGCGGTTGTACTGAACGCAAACCAGGTGTGTAGAACTTCTGAGCAACTGCAAAAATTCAAGAGCTGGCAAGTGCCCTAAAAGGAAGCACGTCTTGGTCACTTTCTGAGCTCAGCAAGCAGAATTTCTACACAGATTCTCGAGAATCGTTTTGACTCCTTGGAGGCTCCCTGGTCCCAGCGCCGGCACCAATCCAGCTCCGAGAAGAACACCCGCGTGGCTTAGTCCCTGTGCCATCCCCAGAATAACCCCTGGTCGCTACCCATTCCCGCCTCTGCGCATTCAGCTCCGGTCTTGGGCCTGTCATGCAGGCAGTCACTCTGCATGAAATTGCTGCAAACGGCGAGCACAGGTACCACTTGAAGACAAGAAGGACCCTGTGCTGGGCCAATTGGTCGACTGGTCAAGCATCAGTCTCTATCTCCTTCATTGGCTTCTTACAACTCATTTGGAGATATTCTACATTGTACAAAATGCTCCTGTCAACATGCATCTTTTGCTGAGCGGGAACTGCTTCAGGGTAGTCGCAAGAAAAGCTAGCACCAATGATTGCAAAGCGATGCTGTATGAAACTGGCTAGCCGCACGCCAAAGGAGCACCAGTTGATGAACGCAGCACCAGAAGCTGCTCCCTGCCAAAGAATGTGCTTGCTATGCATGCCTGCACAGTCCTGATGGAAGCTGCGTCTAATTCCTTCAACGGACTTGGCACGACAGAAAGTAATGCTGATATGACGCAAGCACTCACAATGCACCTTTTTCACTCTGGGCACCTTCCTAGCTTTTGGCAGCGCGACATCAGAATATCCATCGCACATCCGGACCATGGCCATGAAGAGAGATGGCTGGTGCACAGCAGTGCTTTTGGCACCTTGCGCCTGAAAAGACCCTTCCTTTGCGCACCGGCTGACGCGTTTCCCTGATCCTGCAAGTGCAACTGTACAGTGTCCACACGGCCAGCGCTGGCCGAGTCTTGCCCAGGTCATCTCCCAGCACACAGTCAGGTGCCTTATGTCTTCAAGGTGCAGGAAAGGAACTAAAACTGAATGTGAATTCCAAGTCCGTGGCAGTCAGTGTCGAGCGCGACCACGGCCACGGCCCCGACCACGAGGAGGGGTCTTGGGGATAGCGCGCCCCGCTGCTCCGACGCAGTTGGCAAAGCCAACTGAACACAAGCCCACGTTGCAGGCGGTGGCTGCATGGTAGCCAACACCTTCCACTTCACACGTACAGTGTGAAACTACTGTGAAGAGGCACCAATATCCATCAGACCGTGAAAAGCGGACACACATGCTTAGCAAAGCAGAGGCGGGCGCGAAAGCTCTGTTTCCTCAGTGTCAGTGAACAGCGGATGTTGCACGCAATTGATTTTTATCGTGCACCTCTGCGCATGATGAACGTACGTGAACTATCCTGGACAGCATTGTGTAATAGCCCAAGTTCTTGGTTTTGTGGTGGAACATCTGCATCGCCACGTATCTCAGCAAGCCACCAGGGCTCCAGGATGCAGATGCAAAACATGCAAACTACTTCCATGGTCATCTCAGGTCCTAGCCCAGCTGGCCACCCTCCCAAGGCCGCAGTACCCTGCAAAGTTTTCTCCGGTACTCGCCAGCCCCCAGTCTTCGCCTGCGCAGCTGGCTCCTACTTCATTTTGACATTCCGGAATCTGGTCACGGTATGCACGGCGTGCGGACGCGGCCTCAACATGTTGTAACTGTTACTTACGCAGGTGTGTCTGCCCTGACACGAAGATGTGCGCAAATGGAAAAGGCAATCAACAACACACATGTAAAAAGCGCAGAGCGCCGCCTGATGCTTGTCATACCAGAACAAACCCACCGTTGCGATATTCACCACCACAAATCCGGCCTTAGCCCCGCTCTTGAGTGGAGAGAGAGATCTGGCCAGGAGGATCATAAGACATGTCACCAAGAGCAACCCAACAGCTATTGTTGTTAATGCAGCAGGCACCAGAGCTCCCAAAAGCCCGAACTGCTTCAGAGATGATGTAACACTCGACAAGTCCAAGTTGTTGGGCAGCATGGCTGTACGCTCGAATCCAGGCTGCGGTGTGCTTGGAAGACTTGCTGGCCGCAATTAAGCCTTCTCAACTGTTTCAAAGAATATCCGTGACCGTCAAGCAGAAGCAGGGCTAGACATATGTATGCAATCCAACTCCATCACCATCCTTAGAGCCACTGATGTACGCAGCAATACGTGTGAGCCTGGCTGCTTGCAATCGTTCAATCACCTCCCTCGGCGCCTCATGAGAGAGAGCTGCAGGTGCATGTCTTCGCGACCTGTGTTCCATGCCGCCAGCATATCGGGAGTTGGCCGTGTTGATCCGAAGTCTTGAATGCTAGGGCAAAAGCACTCCAGGTAGAGCTCGGAGTTTGTAGATGTTGGGAAATGGACTGTCAATGCAGTAACCTTGGCGACTTTTTGTAAAGCAAGGCGGATAGATATTGATCGTAAGCTTGATAAGCTGGGAAAGGCACTGTGTGCTGCACAGCGAAAGCCAGCACTGCCCCAGCAGTAGGATTAGCAAGCTCTCCGCCAAACTCCGACACTATAGAATACCTGACCCCCCCACCCCACTCCGGCTGCTGGGCATGAGTCCAACCAGGATTGCAAGTAGGGTGCGATTCCGTTGCTGCAACAAAATCAGTACGCGAAGCCCAGTTGATCATCATCGTCACCACATCTCTCGTGCCTGACATATGAGGGCTCAAGGGAATTTGAAGGGTCAAGGGGCACGGTAATGCTGGACCAAACTGCGATGCTGCCCTTGGTCTTCATCAAATGTCACGCCCCGCACCTGGCACCACTCCGCGGTTCTCGGCGTCAAGTCTAATTCGCATCTCTGTCGCAGGATGTGGGTTGCTCACCTCCAACGATCAAATGTGTCAACAAAATGGCCCGACGCTGTGCACATCAGCACTTCTGAGGCCTGGCTGAGTCTACAGCCTTTGCTGTCCCAAACAGACACCTGATCTTGCTGATGCCCAACATGCCAGCTTTCATGAGTGCGGATCACACCTCAGCAGCCAGAATGGAACTGCCCGGCGCTGCTGCACAGCGCGTCACGTCGCGGAGCGTCAGTGACGGAGCCGTGATGAAAATATCCACCTTGCAACTCTTACGACCAAAAACAGCCGCACTCCTGAGGTGTGCCCGGGGACGGCTCCTGCCCAGCCCACAGGCCCAGCTGAAGCGCTAACCTGGGCAAGAGCCGCCATGCTGAGTCGTAAGGCTGCCTTCAGTCAACAAATGCAGCATGATAGACGAGACTGCCTACTCGTGCCCTGAGCCTTTTTGAGCAAAGCACTCTCCGCTTCTGTGGAGGAGCGCTCAGTTCATCCGCCAACCCCAGCTAAGCGCGGCGCGTAGCGAATGGCACATTTTCGCATTGAGTTCTCAGTGCTCTTTTCCTCCCTGCTCTGCTTCCATCATCCCTTCATTCCCCTCCTTCCTCTTCCCCCGCCCTCCAGGCCCCTGCCTTTCCTCGCCTCCCGAAAATGTTGCAACCTTTGTGTGCAGGGGATTGCAGCAATATGGCTGAATGAATTTAATGTTCTTGGACTCAAAGCACCGCACTAGGGTCGGCGGAAGTAGCGACAGCATGCGGCAGCCAACGAAAATGCTTTAAGCCCGAGTCAAAGCAATGCCCTTGGCATCTCGTCATATCGCGCCCTCATGACATGCTGCTCTGAGTATGCAACTCCAGTGTCGTTTGTGTGCTGGCTGCCTGACACGCGGCACTGTGTACTGCTACATCTTTGGGTACTTATCTATGGGCCGGCCCTCTGCCTGCACCGCAGAGCGAAGCTGTTGTAGCCTTGCTGGTGGCTTCAGGGCCAGGACGTCCGATGCCACGGCAACAGTGCCTCGAACCGGTTGTCAGTTGTGTCAGTCGTTGCAGTGCAGGTGAAAGCCACCCTGGGGCCTGCTGCGAAGGACTCCAGAGCCAGGGCCCAGTCAGCTGAAAGTCCGTAGCCAGGCATCGGGAGACCAAGACGGAGACCTGACAAGAACATGGGCGAGCAGCAGCCCACCTGGAGCAGCAACTGCAATGCCATAGAGTCACTGAAGCTCTGCTGCGCTGGACTGGAGATATCTGCTCCAGCGAGGCAATGCAAACCTTTCAGCACGCGAGGCTGATATGCCTAGATTAAATGAATTGTTCCGAATTTGATTGACTTGATCCGATTACTTGGATGGCTCATGCTGTCCAAGAACCGTTGACGCCAAAGCCGCCCACTTGGAACCATCTGCATTCCATACTGCCCGGAAGGTCTGTGTACAAAAGCCGTGCAGCTCCTGATCCTCGCGCGCCATGAAACAGAGCAGGGAAGCAGAAACATCATCTTTGCCTGTCAAGCAGCCAGGCCTGTTTCGAGAGACGAGTTGGCCACGACGTCGAAGTTGAAAGGCGACAATGGCAGTGGTGCTAATGTCAACACCTGCGCTTAAGAGTGTTCAAGGTTATCATAAAACACAGCCAGGGCTCATACCAAATCGACCATGTCCACATTGGGCCAAGTGACGTCTCCGAGGGCGAAGCCAGCCGCAACTCGAAAGTCGAGCTCCAGCGTGATCGTAGAACCTGAAAGTTTGTCGCTTTCGCAGAATCTGCCAGTCTTCGTAATGGGTATCCATTATAGCCACAACTGGCCGAGAGCCCCATCTATGGCATCCAGTCTTCGCTGTCACAGGTCGTGGCGCCTGGCTCTGTTAGTCCCAAGTCTGGAGTGATGGCGGCGGAGAAGCTGCTGACAGACCCGTGACGGCCTCGTCCAACAAGCATCCCAGCCAGTGTGTCCCACTATAGAGCGCATTATTGTGCAAACAGAAGCCGCTACTTACAGCCAAAGCAATGCAGTTGCCAAACAAGCGGCCAGCAACTCCTTTCGGCAGTAAAGGAAGCCGTCCTGCTCCAGAAACATCCTGCAGGGCCAACGCGTACAATCAGGTTGTGGTTCGCTGTAAGAGGTCTTGAAATTGTGGCTCCGGTTCCTGGCCCGATTGTTCCGCTTGCCCGCTCTTGCTGTGCTTTTTCTATGGCTAGTTTGCTGCATAGCCATGTTGATAGTAGGAGTGGGGATGGACGTGTGCGAAATGCTCGAACATACTTGTTGGTCCTGCATGTGCTAGCGATCAGAATTTTACTGCTGGTGAAAGCTCGGTTCGAGCTGCAAATCCTGGATGCCATAGTCGTGCACGACATTCACGCCTGCAGGGCCCCCAAATCATGCATGCTTCCTCCATAGCCTTATGAAGTTTGTGTCAGGTGACCCTTTGATGAGCAGCAGTACCCAGCAATTTGCTCTCGCTGCAGCATTGTAAGGCTGAAATCAAAAGCGCTGCAGTGAACCTGGCCTTCGGAATTTTGCCACTCCAATGTAAGGGCAAACTGCCACACTGCCTCACCACACGCCGCAGGCGCGAAGCTGAAGCTATCGCTCTGTTGCGTTGCATCACCTCTCAAGCTGCACTGGGCAGACAGCAAGAGAAGACCTTTCGACCAAGTTTATAGGATGTTGGACAGCAATGGAATGCCACGAAGTCTTCGAAGCGGCCTGGGCAGCAAGTCGACGGAGCCAGGACGAGCGAACAGATCCCGCCGGTCAGAGTGAAGCCCTGGCAGCTGGAAGATGCCGCACATTCTGCTGCCTCAGCTTCAAGCAAGGGCCTAAATGGAGAACCAGGGACCTGAGACTTGCTGCTCCTGCTGAACATTTACTTACAATGCGCTCGCTGCTTGGTGCTTCGCAGAAGCTTGGTCTGCCATCAAGTCGCGCATTCGGAGACTGTGGACACAGATGATCCCGATGAGGTTGCGCACGCCTGCCTTGCTGCCATGGTCATCAACCATCTGCTTGTCTTGCCATGTTCTGAGGTGCATGTGACTTGTAAGAATGCCTGAAGCCTCCAGGTTACTCATCTGGGTGGATAAAGTAGTCACCCGATTGTGATGGAAAAGGCGGACAGCCCAATGTATTGCTATTCGCCTGAAGACAGCTTGTGCGTGGATTTATGCTGGACGAATTGGAATGCCCAGGACAACTACCAACATTGCCATAGGCGCCAGCCTCGCAACTGTAGCATTCTGCCGACCACTTTTCCGCTTCGCATGCTTCCAACGTGGCGAAGGTATGACACTCACTGGCGTCCTTGCGCTGTTTCGCTAGAGTGACCATTTGCACACCACGCTTAGCCTAATTAGCAGCAAACACTTCACAGCTCCTTGCGGCAGCATTTGTCCACGCTTGCGTCCAAGTTGCTGGCTGCATCTTGGACTGTTTGCTGCAAAGGTAGAGTGCATGTTCAATAGCAGAGAATTTGGCGACAGTTCAGGATCACAATCTGAAGTTGCGAGACAGATTCACATCATGTAAAGGCCTGCGAATGCACAAAATTCCTAGCTCCTAGCTGCAGGCATGCCACCATCAGTCGACTCATTCAAGCTTCCGCCAATCTTGATGAAGAACTTACCTGACCAAAGCACTGCCATTCAGGCATTGCCGTAATCAATACATATATGCTACATTCGAAGAACCAGTCGAAATGTGACAGGGGTGCCAGCCAGCGCGATGCGAGCTTCACAGCTGCGGATGGCTGGCGGTGCCAGCGTTTCTGCTTCCAGCTCTATCCTTAAAATTCCACAGGCTGAGGAAACATTATCCACAGCAACGTGCAGCAAAGTGCTCAGTATCCAGCCAGTTGGTTGCGTTTGAGGGTGCTTGTGCAAGATCTAGCGTAAGTGATCCTTGCAGGAAATCTTGATCCATCGGCAGCAGGCACTGACACCAACAAAGCAGCTAGGCAGCCTCGACCTATTCCAAGCCCTATTCTTCATGCCGAGTAGCTCCCATCTGTCAGTGCGCAGCTTGTGAAGGAGGTTGAGGCAGCCACCAGCGAGCAGAGCGGTGGAGAGGACAATCGAAGCTGAGCACAACAAGCACACATGATCTTGAACCCGCTACAGACAAAATCTGCTTGAAAAGGTGATTGAGATGCCTGAAGTGTGTGTAGTTGGAGCTGCAACCGGAACGAAGTCCCTTCATCTGACGGAGCCGTGAAGGTCAGCAGCAGCTTGCTGGGGCTAAACCCAATTCCTTGTTGGAAGAGATGTGAAGAACATCATTCTCTATGCGCACGTGCTGAGCTGCCGATTTTCTATGCCGGCCAAAGGGCGATGCCATGCATGAAGATCAGCCGATGGCGCGCCTTGTACCAGCAGACACCTGAGCCAGATTCAGATGAATTCTGACATGAGGCCGTCCACTGCGGAAGTAAAGCACATGGTAGCTCCCAAGGACGGAGCCAGCTTGTGAGGATGCAGCAGGAGCTGCGAAGCAGCAGTAGCTGCCGCCACATGCTACCGGGCTCATGACAGGTGTGATTGGGCTGTCAAGGTATCGACAAGTTGCCACGGAGAGGCGCTGAAAGTGTGTTTTAGTGACGTCTTGGTCAGGCCTATGGCGTCTGTTGCCTGCATGCCCTTGGAGCCCAGCTAATGGAGGTTCTCATTTTCTTGTTGCAGATAGTTGTGTGTGCAGCTGCTATGCTGCAGCGGATCTTTTCCTGGCTCGACGCGGTCACAGGCGTGTCAGCACAACGGTGCCATCCTGCAGCAAAACCGTATGGACTTGTGCCAAGACACCATGAAGATACAGCAAGGCTACTAGTGTAAAGGTATTGCGCTAGCTTTAGAACTCTGAGGCGTGTTTGAGAGCATGGCTTCAAGTGTCCGGGTTCCTCCTTCGGGTGAGCACCATGCCAAACAGAAGGACTCGCAAACTTACGCGCTCCTACGTGTCACTCTTTCTTGTACCCCGAGCTATACCTCTTGGAGGCCCCTACAGCTTGCCAGGGCTTTCCGTTTATAATCATAGTTCATGTGACCACTTTGTAGTACAAACTTTCTGTTTCTTCTCCCTTAGCGGAGTTGGCAAGTGATCTCAGCATGTCTGGCCTGGCTGCCAGTGACGAGATGTCGGTCAGAGATCATGGTTGCGCAGCTCAGAGTTTTGGCCCCAAGCACGGACACCTGCAACAACAAGCCAAGGTCCTCGCGTGCAAGAGCAAAGACTGCATGCCAGGTTCAACTTCACTCTGTGAAATCTTTTCACAACAGCCAAAGAGGGCTTCAGATGCAGTCGCTTTACTTCCAGTGCTTGCAAGCAGGAACATAGTAGAACAGATTGCTGCAGACTGGGTATCGTCTTTAGGGCGTCCTGTATCGCTTTACCAGGTTTGACATGTTCAACAACTGCCCCTTCTAAAAAACTTCACATCACAATCCTGCCCGCTTGAGCTGTCTCCTGAGCTCATCTGAGCTTCAGACTCGGCTGCTGGAGCCGTGCAGCGCCACTGTGTCCAGGAGCTCAAGGTCTGCAATTGCCGAGCCAACAAAACCATCATTACTCTTATTCCTGATATTAGCACTACTTTTCTTACTAGTACTCTTACTAATCTCATTATTCTTCTCAATCATATTATCGTGTTCTCGTTCTCACTACATGATTACTAGATGATAGACATCGTATATAAAACTATAGGGAATAATGGAAAGAGCATGGAAGCTACTGCATTCTAACACTGAATATGTAGGGATGAGATAGGGTTACATAGGGATATTGTACGCAATATAGGGATAATTGCAAGAACATAAAGCTACCATAGTATATATATATATACATATTGGGGTTATCTGTTGATTGTCTTAACCATGCTTCGATTCCCAGGCCCTCACATCGTGCAAGAGGTCGTTCAATGCTAGACATTGATTCGTGGAAGTATGCGCAGCTCGGCGGAACTACTGTAGTATAATATAGGTATATAAGGATAAGATAGGTGTTATATGAGCTATGTCGTCTAAACTCCTCAGTATCCCCCTTACGACTACACCCCTATAGTGATCCCCTATATAATCCGCGATATAACCCTCTTTAAGGAGTTTAGACTATAGCCCCTATGGGAGTTTCCCCAAATAGGGGGACCCCAATATAGAACCCCAAATGCTATCATCCTTACTATGGGCACCCCGAAAAAGTTGGCGAAATCCCCACATAAGGGTTTTATAGCTGGCTTTTGAGCTCCTGGCTCTTTAAACTCCAGAGCTTCAACTCGGCAGCAGAGCTTAGAGTTGCCAGTTGCCCAGTCCTGAGACTCTGCAAACAAATGCGTCAACATATACTACACCCCTCATATAGGTAATCTTAAGGGTAAGAGAATCGTAGTAATAATAATGGTGTTCATAATACTCATAATTATTATGGTGATAATAAGTGAGCGATTCCCAGGGCCAGGAAGACCTCTAAAGTGTTGATCAATGCTTGGACACACGAGCATATACCCGATTGCAGCTCAGAAGCGTGGGGAGGACGAAGCAGTGCTGCACGGGGTCTCCGTGAGCCTTATCGCTGTTTAGATCTTGCAGTCTTGCAGTTCACAGCTCTCTGATATTTTCCATAATCGGCCAAGTTCTCTAACAGTAACCAAGGCTGTAGCTCTTGAGTTACAAGAATGTATTCCGGTGTCATTGCAAGCATGCCTCAAAGCGATGTGACAATCGCTGCATGCGAAGATCGAAAATTCGGAGCTCGCCAGCCTGCAACGCACCCCAGAGCTACTGGTGAGGATCTGAGCTGATCCCCTGCTGCGATCTCCGCCTTCGTTCCACAGAAGATGCGATGTTGCGATGCAGCCTTAGTCAGCATGCCATGCAAAGGAGATCTGGAAACCAAATCTGGCCTGCTGCACCTACACCTCTCCCAGCGCAACGCTCAGCACCCAACCCAAGCAACAGCGGAGTACTCAGGAGGCATGGCAGCAGAAGCCTGAAGAGTCAAAGTTCTGCTCCCGGACAATGGAAAAGCAACGCTGCACTAATCTTGCAGCCTGACTGATGTGTTGCACTGAGGCGTTGCCATCTGAATGCCAAGACTGAAGTCAAGACCCTATTAGCCCAGGAAACCCTGTCAGCTTCGCCGAAATTATTCAGCACCCTGGATTCGCTTGAGGGCCTTCCTTGTGCGAAGTTGCGCAGCATGCTTTTTTGGGTGGCGGGCCTCCGGATTTTAACTCGGTAGCTAAGGTAACATGTTACCTGAGCTACCGAGCAGAAACCGTGGGCCTATATAATCCAGAATTACAAACCACATTCGTTGGGGGAGGCGTCTCCAAATAGAGCACAATTTTTGTTTAGGGGGTGACACTAATCAGGCCGAACATTAGGCTTGCGGCATCTGTGCCATCATGGGCAACCAAGGAAGATGAGCTTGGGGAGATCGTGTCCCACACCTCAACAACCACAAGTGCAACCGCTTTGCTGGATCCAACCCCATGCTCCCTAGTCCCCGACTCTTGCCAAATTGTCCTAGTCTCCAACGCGGTTTCTAACCTCTGTGGCCCTCACTGAACATCAACATGCAACATCTTGCACTTTGCCAATATTGCGTCTGATTCAGGCTGCGAGTTTCTCTGGAGAGGGCTCCTTGGAGCTGGGCACAGATGCCAGCAGCAACATGTGGCCAGGCCTTCAACCTGATATGAGTTTCAATAAAGTTTAGTATGTAAAGCTGGAAAAAGTCTAAATTGTAGAGTCGCAGAGAAATGCCAGCTGATCATCTCGTTACAACGACTGACATCAACTAGCAGACGTCGAAACACTAAAAACCGATCAGAGTGGACGTTCATCTGCCAAAAAGCAAAGCACTGCAAATAAAGAAACGCACCAACACACTTGCTGTACCCTGAACGCTCTGAGTGGGACATGGCAGTATCACCCCAGAGTTACTCCAAGCACAAACATGCCGGTACTGACGCGGAGGCGGCGCCGGGAATCCCAGGAGTTATGAACTCAGGTCAGCGACAGACACAAGCTACTCTGACTGAGTAACTGTTCCCCAAGACCTGCACTAGAATCCTGAACTAGAATAAGAACCAACTACGAGGACTCGCACTATACCAGTTTAGCCAAAGCCCCGTATGCTCCACCCACGAAACAGCATCACAACAGGACGCGGAACATCTTCCAGCGCTCACACTGCTTGGCCAAGATGTCGTAAGATCCCACAGGGAAGCATATCCCGAGCTTATCTCAAGGCTACAGTATGTAACCTGTTGAGACGCCAATGGCGTAAGGAACAAACAACGTCACTGCAAGTGAAAGAAAGAGCCACCAAAAACAAGCGATGCAGTTTGCAAGCTTGAATTTCAAACTCGCGTCGACTCCCTGCCTCTGCCTCAGCTCTTCGCCCAGCCGTGGCCACCACCTGAAAGCTATTAGCTCCCCCTAGAGGCTATATGGGGATTATAGGGTATATTGGGGTGATATTGGGATAATGGAAAAGAAAATGGAAACTACAATCATGTTTAGGTTGTTCTCCGAAGTTTGACAGCTGGTCATAGTACCCAGCCGGAAGCGAACACGACCACGTTGCAGGTTGCCGTTCTCCCAGGCTACATGCCCGTGTGCTAGGATGCCGGCTGACCCAGTGGGAGAAACAAAGGCTGCACAGGTGAGTCGGGAATGGGCGGCACCTTGCAGCACCATATCTGGTGGTAGGGAGAGCATGGAGAAGCTTTCTCAAGCGTCCACGCAACGGCTCTGATCAGCGCATTTTTGCTGCAATCTGCATCTGGTTTCAAGGTCACCCTTTCGTCTCTGTGCCGCTCATGAAATCACGAGGAGCCAGGGACAAAGTCAGAGCCGTCTGCTCTTCCCTTGTGGTGTTTTGGCAAACCCTCTGAGGAGGGCATTTCAGAGAATTCGCGGCCTTGGAAATGAACAGCTGCTGCAGCCAGACGGTGCAAACATAGTCGCCGTGGCGCTGTGCAACTTGCGCCCCTTGGCAATTGCATGCACCGCCTGCATGCTCCAGCATTGAAAAGCTGCCATTCACGAGCCCGCAAAAGGGCGACGCGGCACAAGGAGTACAAAATCTGTTTACAGGGCGCCTGGTGGCTTCCATGAAGTACATAATCTTTTCAGGCTGCAGCTTCTACGGATCACATCCTGTCTTCCAGATGCCATAGCCAGAACGCCAAAATGCAGTGCCCTGTGCAACTATCCGTATCAGTCGACAGGGCAGCAGCCTAGAGTACTGTGGTAGCTATGCTTCCACCACCGAGTGCTTTGTCACTGCTGAGGAATGCATCTTGATGGAGCGAAGCTCCTCGGAAAAGTGTGAGGTGAAGTATAGCGGTATAGCGGCATAGCGGTAAACCACAGGGTCAACTTATCTGGAGATGCCTCAGACTTGGGGCTGGCGGTATGGGAGCATTGCTTCCGTTCCTGACGACGCAGCCAAAAAACAAGAGCCCAGAGAGACAGGATGGATACATTCGACAACTGGACCTGCATCATCTGGCAGAAAGGCTATGAATGCTTCCTGCCTTTTCATTCCTTTTCTCTCCAGACTACGGCGCTTGCTTCCCTAACATCAGCTGCCTAGAGCTTGATGTTCAAGAAACAAGGCCCATGCAGAACCGATCCAAGCAGCTTCTCACTGCAGTCAGGAGAATCGGTCAACATTGACTAAATTCAATTCATCTGGTCGGCATCTGATGTGTCGGGCAACATTACATGCTTCCAGCAAATCCATTCTAAGGTGCCTGATTCGCGTTGCCTGTGTAGCTATCACAACATTTGCACTCATGAGAGCCCGTAACCGGGGAACTTCCAGGAAGCCGACATGTCGCATGCCTTCAACTTGCAGCCCAGCGGGCCGCATAGTTGAAGCAATAGACCTGTTGGGAAAAAGCCTCTGCAAACTGCCAAGGCTCAAAGGTCTGCGGCATGATCAACATGCAATTAATGCTTTGATGAACCTCCAGCCTGTCTTGGTCTTACTCTGCGCGTGTACTAGAGATATTGGATGTCACACCTGTCTGGCACGAGGTTTCCTAGGAGCTAAGCCGATGTATAGCTAAGCGAGATGCTCATTGCGGTTGAAATGTATTTGGCAAACACTACAATACAATACCCTCATCACAAAAACGTGCTTCTTGCAGATATTCCCTTCTACGACGTCGCTGGGGGTTCAGTCAGGCGTGAGTCTGCACATGATCTCGCAGCGCAGAACTAAATGCTCACACGCCTCTTTGTGATTCCTCCTGGAATTCAGGGCCAGGTAATAATGGTCAGGACTTTGCAGAGGCATTCTGGTCTGCCTCTGGCTCAACAACCCTGAGTCCCATGCTTTTCCTCCTTCCTGCCCAAAGCTAATGACATGGTAGGACCGATGCTAGCAAGCTGGCGCGTCCTACGACATGGCGCGCACGGCTGCGCGGCTGATGGAGGGTAGAGGCCCAGGGCTTCCGTGGCTGCCGATTCTTCCTTCCTCCTGCTTCCCAGATTATGTCTCACTCTCTTTGATCGACTCACATGATGCCACCTTACTGCGGGCATATCCGCTCATGCGCGGTGACTTTCTTCAAGGCGTCCTTTGTAGACATTGTAGACTCTTTGGACGCATCCCGCGCAACAGGTTCGGCGGGGACAACGGGTTCGGTGGGGACCTCCAGAAGCACATATCAGACAAGCAGGGCTTAGGTTATATCCACAAATGAACAGAGTTGCGGCCTCTCTCTCTTCCTTGTGGAGCAGCACGGGCTTCGCAGACCTCCCGAGACGTACATGCTTGTTGACCGTTGTGAACAGCTGGTGCGGGGACATGATTACTGTTGCAGTGTCTTCCAAGATGCTACCAAGCCACGCAGCATGATGCTGATCCTCAGGTAAACAGCCAGATCCCGCAAAACATGGGCATGGTGTTAAAACCTCGATTTTGGCTGCAATAGCACAGGCTTCTGCCTGGAGAGGCCCACTGGACTGGGTTGAAAGCCGGAATGCTTCGGCAATGTATGAGAGGCTGGGGGCCGAAGGTCCTCTACATGATGAATGCTCTAAACTTCTAATCCTCGCCCTGACTCAAATAGCTGCCATATCTGACTACAAAATCTCTCTGAAAAACTGTGGCAGATGGGCGGAGGCTACTGTACTTCAAGAACAGTAGTCCTGCTTGTCACCAGCATGCCGGAACCGCGAGCATCACTTTGACATGCCATTTCCAAATGGAGTATAGTGCTTCCAAGATGCTCGCAACTGTTGGTTCATCTCCTGCCACAACTCCCAGTGCGAGTCTCTACTGTTCGTTGAGAAGCCGTAAGTTGATATTGGACCGTGCTACTTTCACGGAGCATCATGCCGTACTGAAAACTTGACGTTGCCGCATCCAGCCTCCAGGAGCTTGCACTGCCGTCGCAAGAACAGGAGCTCGGAGGACGTGTCAGTGACATCCTCCTGCCTCCGCTGGCATCCAGTGCATGCTGACAATCGGCAACTGCATTTCTGACTGTAGATGCTACAGTGACAGCATCTGCTTCGGCAAATGTCTCCACAGCCGTTGCATGATCTTGGGCAGACAAACAACTCCAGGCAAAGAACACGACAGACCCAATCGTCGCAGGATCCGGTCTTAACTCACGACTAGCTTCCACTACTTTGCCCGCTTGGATTTCCTTGGCATCACCGTGAAAGGCGTACGTGATCCCGACGCAAATACCCCTTCGTTGTATCCCTGCGAAGTCCTGTTGTGATCCGTACGTACGCCCAGATATGGGTAGTTGCAGAAATAATTGTCCCCTTCTGTGCCCCTGAAGCAGTGTAAGGCCCATTGCAAGGAGCTCCCAAACTCGGAACCCCAAACTCTCTCACGCACTCAGCTTTAGCTCCTTTAAGAGAGCCGCATCTTCCCGCCTGGACTCTTCAAGGCGCCTGAAGCGCAGTTGCAACGAACAGTGCTCCCGTGCCACGCTGTGAAGCTCGATGTGAAGATTGGAGAGCTCCTGAGGATAAGGCCTAGGGTTTAGGGTTTAAGGATATTGCCCCGCAAGAATGGAAATCTCGTGGAACTGGAAATGAATAATTGAACAGACAATTTGTCAATGGGAGCTGATGCTACAAAATCCTGAAGTGCTCTCGATGTCTTCCATGAGAGGAATATGGTATTACAGTAACATACTAATGCCATGGAAGCTGCATACTATGAACAATATCGCCATTCTTCGCCGTTGTGGCTTCTTCTGATTATACGTAGCATTGCTTCTACAATCGCCGCGCACGGTTGATGGACGAGGCCTTGCATGAGACCAAATATACCATGCTACTACAGTACTACTACATGTGCTAGAGGTTGTGATGGTTTGTGATGGGAGGTGCAGGGTTGCGTGATGTTGCGCCCATCAACGGTATCCACACCAATGTTTTATTGTATTCCTAAGTATTCGGGCAAGCCAATTCTTCAAATTCGTTAGGAGAAGCAATCAGCAGTCTGCACTTCGCCGCCTCATTCTTCGACCGCAGCAACTCATCACGAACTCGCAAAGTGCTGCGTGCTTCGCGCATCTTAGCCTATCAGGACGGGATTCAAAGAGTGAAACTGACCAGTACGTGGCGTGTGAAACAAGGACCTCCGCAGCAGATCGCGCTTCCTGCTCTTCTTGCAGCGCTTGACGCAGAGAGAGGATTTCCATCTCCTTTCAGCAGTTGGACACTTTAGGACACATTCGGGCTGATGTACCACCAGCGACAGTTCAGTGTGTCTCTCTTGGTCCTAATGATGGGATCCCGCTTTTACATCCCATATCCAGAAGGAAAGGGCCGATAACCCTTCCAGTCTGTCCTTGTCTGCAAGGCGCTGCTGCAGTTCTGTATCCCTGCGAGTCAGGCATTTAGAATGCAACAGCAATCTCTGAGGTAGGCCACAAAATACTGCCAACTAGTTTGACAAAATGGAGCGATGATTCAATCGTGCTATCAAATTCATGCCGCTCACCAGTCCACACCTAGTCTCCTCTTCTCTGGCGCTTCGCTCCTGCATCTCCTCGTCTACAGCCTCGTGCGCAAGCACCCCTAAGCAGCAAATCGGATCCAAACACATGGGCTGTCGTCCTTTCTGCATTGGCCTCCATCGTCATGATCGCACTGGCAATCTCGGAGCTTCGCTTTAGCGATGCTGCCTCAGCAGAATTCGGTATCTTAGCAATCGGGTAGATACTGGGAAGCTTGCCTCTCATAGCTCCAACACATGTGAGGGCGGATTGCTGAGGTTCGCGCGATCTCCTGCACATGTTGGAGATGGACAACATACCCTAAACCCTAAACTTTATCACACTTTGTGTTCTCCGGCCTTCTGTTTTTCCACTGCAGACAGCGGTGGTGCAAAGCCCAACACCTGTCCGGCATCATCAACCTACAATTGTTGCTGCCGTTACCTTTATGCCACATCGGTTGCTACCATGGGAATCGTTTAGTATCTTTCTTAGTCATAGCGTGGATAACTGTTGGAAACCAGGTGCCCTGCCGTCAGCTCACCATTCTCGATTACCTGAACTGCACATGAGAAAAGTTCTCCTAATCAAAACACACAGTGCGCTTATCATAAGGGGGTGCTCTATGAATGCTACAGGGTGTACACTAGTAGTCATCAGAAGTGGGCCAGCGAGGTAAGCTCAATTATGACGACGCTCGTGCAGCGAGCCCCGGAAAAGAGAGATAGATCAAAGTCGTAGCCAAAACACAAAGCCAGTTTGGGGGCAAGGCCTGACACACTTCGGACTTTCCCTCTACTATGCTGTCCGTGGCACACGCTTTCATGGAGAACTGGAGGCAATGGTTCCGAAATACCCTGTTCAATGCAGCTACCAAAAGCGGCTTCTCTCAGCAGGCTCTCTGCCCACGAGGCCTCTGCAGCCACTCTCCGTCGCTGTCGCACAGCCACGAATCGAACAAGCTAAGGATGTTGGATTCATTGAGACAAGTTACACTCACGACATCCTCCCCACGAAGTCGGCTGCACGCACCAGTCATCCCATCCAGGGAAGCCTTCAAGGCCTGGTGAAGCGTTTCCTCCTGAGGGCTCACGCTAGGCTGCTAGGCCCTGCTAGGCGCTGCTCTGCAGAATCTCATAAAGATAAACGAAAAACAAGGAGGAGGGGTGGAGTCTGGGCTGGAGCGAAAAAAAGAGCACAGGCTCCCCGAAAAGCACGGCAAACATGCTGGTATTCCTTTCGCACACAGCATCCAGGAATCACCGCTTGCCTGTCCTCATCTTGCGCGAACTGCACAGCACCTTCGCTGCATGACTGGCAACAAACGGCTGACTGAACATGACAGGGCACATCCCAGCCTTTGGTCTTCAAGGGCTCGGCCCTTTCGCTGGGAGCATGCCGCAAATCGACTGTCAGGGAGGTCCTCACAATATGGCCAGGAAGTACAACTTACAAACCTCAACACTGTCGAAACATGTTGAAACGTACCCAGCTCCCAGAGCACTTGTTCATTCCTGCGCCGTTGGGAGCATGGGCAGGAAACCGGGGATGGCGTTGGACTTTCACCTGTTGGCATCCAAAGGAGACTGCTTCTTCAAGAGCCACTGAGATCTCACACCCGCCTGGAGAAAGCGGGGACTCTGCAGCGTCTGGAGCGACTGTGGAACCTGTCAGAGCAGGAAACACAGCAAACATTTGGGTTGTTGCTCGGAATTGAACACCTGCAGGCCTGGGGAGCAGCCTTGCAAGCTACTGGGCCATTGGTGGATCAAGTCCTCCTCGGCAAACAGTGAATATTGTCGCGCTAGCAGCGCAAGAACCTGCGAAAACACCTGAAGCCTTGTATCCGCAAAAAAACTCCTAGCAGCATGAGCAACAGCAAAATAGGAGGAGCCATCTGCTTTGAAGGCTGAGGATGGCTGAGGTAACGGCCTGGTGTGTGGGCCGCGCCAGCTTCAGCTGCATTCGCGCGGTGGGAGCTCCCCATGCGGCGTCTGTCCTACAAACGTTATTGCTGGCAGGGCTCCTGCAGAATGCTGACTAAATCCAGCTGTACTAAAGCATGTGTGACGAAAGGAACAAGGCAGCTCAAGCACTTCAGTCCGAGAGTTTTGAGCTCCATACTTTAGGAAGGTCCTAGCCGCATCCCATTTGCTTCTCATAAGCTTCAAGGCTGCAACAGACTTTGAGGAACGAACTGGTCTACTCAAAGCCAAGTTCCCCAGGCCTTAGCATTGCTGCCTGGCTCTCAAAGCCAAAAATGGCAGGGCGCAAGCCTGTTCTCTCGCCTCCTTTTCGCACTGCTGCTATCTTGCTAAGAAGTGGGATAACTAGCTGCTATCTTGAAAGCTTAAGTCTCGGCATTGTCTTGCAAGTTGAGGCAGGCCAACTTTCAACCTGCAGGTACATTAAATAGATGTGGCAGGATGTAGTTGCTGCAAAACTTACGCTCCGCTTTTCATGTTCCACCTTTTGAACCGTGATACACGACAGCTTTGCAAAGAAGCTGCATCTCTGGCCCACACAAACTTGTTCCTGCTCCTGAAAAGACTAACGGCACTGCAGGTGCACAATGCAGGCAAAGCTGTTGATGACTCGACCTGTCTGTAGGGAGTAGGCGGCGCTGGGCCGATTGCCTGCGGAACAAATCCAAACGGCATCAAACTCCAATTGAGGTTTGGATCGGATTCTGATCCAGCTGACAAAATCTTACTGGTTCTTGTAGGGAAGAAGGGAATATAATCCCAACCCCTGTATAATGAACATGTTCCCTTATTCCCTACTAAGAACCAGTAAGTTTAATGCTTTGCTTCCCAAGCAGTCCTTCACCCACAGTCCACAGGTTGACCACATTCCTGCCCGGAGCGTCTTGCACCTGGACACCAATGGACAAGTCCATGCCCGTAGCTTCCTAAATAAGGACCCCAATATCCGCCGATTTCTGGGGCCGGCGCCCAGCAGGTTCCCTTGGCTCCCTCACCATTTCCCCGCATTTGTACTTTCTTTTTTTATCT
>CAJNIZ010045836.1:24786-42798 GCA_905231905.1 Symbiodinium pilosum
ATTATGGAGACCCCCAAAAAGGTATCCCAAACTTTAGGAAACCCTCAAGGCCATGAGAGAGAGGTGGACGAGGTCACCTTCGCAAGAAGCAGTGACAGGTCGACAGGAGCCTAGACGTACAAATCTGCCCTTTTTACACGTCTCGCTTGCAATCTGCTCAAGTTCTATCAAGGCATGGCAGGATACTTGAGGACCAACATTGCTAGAAAATTCGACAAGATTTGGGGTGGCCTTCCTCCCTGACAGATATACATGATGTACAACAAATCTCCTGGCTTCTTGTGACGCTGACTGCCGAGTACTGCAAAAAGAAAACAACACTAATGTCATCAAAGCAGCGGCAAGCAGCCGGCTCCCGCCAAGACTCCAGTCCTCTCAGCTCTGCCAACACACCCAAAACTGGGATTTATGCAGAATTGGGCACCCAAAAGTACAAGAGAAAGGTATAATGCTGCACGACAATGTGAGAGAACCTCGGGACGGGGTGCCTGTCAGCCCACAGAACATTTGCAAGACAATGCAAGACATTTCTGCAACTGTTTTTGGGGAAAAGGGCTCAAAGGGTCTTAGGCACAGGAATTCACATCACACCTGTAGCCCATGCTATAATCATCAAACTCATCACCATCACACAGAAGGAAACAATGGCAGGGGTAGTGGTAGTTGGCCTCCACTATCGCAGAAGAAACAGGAGGCAGAGAAGTAGTAGAGACAGCAAAAATGCAACAAGTATTTACGTTGCTTGGACTCTTGTCGCTGGGCTTCGGACAAGAATCCAAGGGCCGCCCGCGACTCCGCCAGTCTGCATTCGAAAGCACATGACTGCCCCATGAGCTATAGCCGAAGCCGAGCGACTATGGAAGTCTTGCAAGAGACAGGTTGCCATTATTCGGAATTATGAGCCCTCCATCGAAACCCCTCCATACCTTTGCCCTGACAAGCCTGGCTATAGCAACTCTATCGAACTTCAATGCTGGATCTGGTATTCCGCGTGTACAGCGCGCTTTTTGACTATGGCTCGGGATAAAGGAATCAGCATGTCTGACAGAACACAAGGCCCAGCATAATCAGCCTCGTTCGCCGCATCTTCAGAAGCACCTGAAGGTGGCGTTAAAGATGGGTTTGTGCAAAAAAGGTCATGCTATGTAAGGGCTAGCTCCCTCGTGTGCGCGCAAGACGATGGTTGGACCAGACAGCTGGCATGGCTGTCACCATCAAAATGCTCCCCGTCATGAAATGTGTATGTGTATTTTTGGTCAAAAGCCGCCCAGAGAGAGAATGATCTACACAAGTGCACAAGCTTTGGTAGATGGCTATTCTTCACAAGAACCAGTCAAGCACTACACAAGGTCTCATCGCCTGGGCGGCTCGGTGAAGTCTTGGCCTTCAGACAGACAAAGGCATTTCAGCATGCAGAACCAGATGTCACTCGGTTGTCACAGCTTGCGCAAAAACAAATCTTGTGGAGAGCAGCATGGAGACAGTGGAACCAAGCCCGGATGTCACCATTCTTGGGTGATGGCAGGAGCCAACACCCGAGGCCTGAGCTTGGTTGAGGCTGTCGTTTGTGGCTTGCCCACGGATTTTCCGACGTGTTGGTGGGGTACTGGCATGCCTGTAAGAGCCGGCATCGCAAACTGAAACCTCTCATCAGCACCAGCAATGTCTTGGATCTGGGATGGACGTGGTGGGTGAGGTGATTGCCATGGTATACGTGGTTTTTCAGCACAACCAGATGCTCCTTGCCACCCCTATCTTGTAGCTACAGGCAATCCCACGACATTGTCTTGTTGGAGGATTGAGTTTGTTGCGTACAGGCAGGATGAAGCTTGACGCCCAAACTCGGGGACCTGGCAGTTGCTGCAGCGGCTGTCTCTGTCCAAATGCCCAGAGTTGTACCGAACCGTCCTGTCGGCAAGGCAGCTCTCAAGTTTTGGGGGCAACATGCTTCAATCGCCGATCGCCTCGTGCACTGCCGCGAAAATCGACTTAGAAGGGTGCGACATCGCCTTCGACTGACTTCGCTCGCAGCAAGATTCAAGCCACAACTAAAACAGTGAGGCCCGCCAACTCGGGAGTGTTCTTGAAGGATGAGCGATCCAGTCAGAAAGGAGAGGAGTATGTGACACATTTGATCTGATCCAGGAGCAGAGTCTATCGTAGCTGCCAGGACACGCGCGGAAAACATCAAGCATCGCACGTCTCTTTGAGGCCGCCACGTTGACGATAGGCGAGTTCTGCAGAGGAGCCTGTGGTGTGATCTCAGCATACCAGCTGCTTCACATAAGTGAATAGCAGGAAAACACCACATTCAGGTACCTGCCTGTGCCTCATCGGGCGGAAGCCTTGCAGGCACAACAGTTCATATATGTCTAGAACACGGTTTGGTTGCTGCAAGTGTCAGCAGCTTCAATGCGGCAGGACAAGCAGAGTTGAGTCAAGGTCTTTCCTGGGATGAATGAAGGGCAGGACACAGGTCTGCATTAAGGCATGTTTGACCATAAATTGCCTGCTGTGGTCAAGCCGGAGCCTGACAGCCTACTTTGGACCTAAATGACATCCCTGTATATCATCGCATGATGCTGTGGGCTTCAGCAGCGCAAACTGAACTGCAGCTGCCAGCTGTGGAAGAGAAGACCACGGCTGCCTGACCTTCTTTCCGAACCAACTCGACAAAGTGTATGACGGTATCATTACAACTTGTCATAGCGGGCTTGCCGCAAGCTAGCTCGACGCAAAATTCCATAGGCGATCAACATTTTTGCGGCCTGAGGGTGGCAAGAAATTGGCCAACTTCCTCGCCACGATCAGTGAGAACCTTGTTCCAGGCACAAGTTGTGCGGCGGCTTCAGCTTGGGTGTTGGCCATGCCACTGACTGCATAGCGGCATGTGAGAACACGCGCTAAAGCTGCTCAGGAGTTGAGGCGAGGACGCTCTGTTCGCCATCACCACTAACATCACGATTCAGGATGCTAGCGCCACCTGACACGCAAGTCTACCCCAGAGCTTCTTGACAGCAAGCTTGTTAAAAGCCAACAGCAAGCATGCACTGTGTGAATCTTTGGCCAGCCACTCTTCCTGCACAATGAGGCCCTAGCCAAGCAGGAACTCTGCGCTTGCATCGAAAGTCGTCGATGCCGCTGGCGACGAGCTACCAGGGACAGGAAATAACGTCAACACACGCTAGGCGTCCCACCATGGTGAAGCTGTTATGTTCTACGCGACTTTCTTCGGTGAAGCCCAGTCATTTGCACGCTAGTGGTGCCCAAAAGGGACATGCAACCTGGCATCGCAGTCCTTCAAACAAGGGCTTTTCCCAAGCGCACTGCAGCTGAGCCTACTATAGCCTACTGAAGCCAATGTCAGCATGCCAGGGCCTGCTCAAGGCCATTAGTGCATAGTTCTCGACGTTGTCACGGATGGCCTGCTTGGGTAATGTGAGCATATGTGAGCATTATTCATTATGCTCTCCAAGGGCAGCACTTAAAGCTTTCGTCCAGTAGGAGAATCCTGATGGTATCAGGGCAGGGAGACCAGCCTGTGTGTCCGTCGTGTGCACCTGACAGTGCAGGCTTTGGAGTGGCGGTCATTCGCAATATCCCAGGGCAGCCTCATGCTACAGGAAGACGTTACCTTCAGGCTGAGATCTCTGCCCATCTTGGAGCATGGCCAGCGTGAATCTCCCACAGCCGTGTTTTCACCTGCGCGGATTTGATTTTCCTTGACGGTGTCGACTGGTAAGCCGGAATCACTTGTCACCAGCTGCCATTGTGTCAAGGGTTGGTTGAGAGGCCTAAGTCAGCCAAAACAAGGGGGTGAGTTGGAAACAGGAGGTCCACGAGTAGGCAGCGCAGGGTTTGTGTTCCGACTTGTGCCCTCGTGCGCCTGGCTCTATGCGCGACATTTCCATGTTTGACGACTGTTCCTGATTTCGGCTTTTCCAATACAATGCGGTTGCATCTGACACAGCTGACGTTCTCGTTGACTTCTTGCCCGAGCAGCGCTTGCCAAAAGGTCAAGTAAGGCATGAATTTCCGAGCGGCAGTTCTTGCTTGATCCGACGGGGAGATTCAATGGTCAGAAACCTCGCCCGGTTGTCAGCCTGCATAATCACACATACTGGAGCACAAAGCTTGGAGCTTGCAACGATTTTAAAATGTATCGGATGCAATTCCGTTGCAGCCAAAAAATCTCAAATCTAAACTCCAATGCCCTAAACGCCTCACCTTTCAGCTCACCTCTGTTGAGCAGGCACTAACTACAGCACTTGTTGCATTTCGTTCACCCAAAGGTCAGGGGATCAAAAGAATCGGAAATGAGGCAAGCTGGTCCATGCAGAGTGTCCGTTTAAACTACTGCCTGTAAGGTCACCCGCTGTGAGGCTGCACCACGATCTGCACAAGCAAAACGTGCGGCTCCACCTTGCAGCTTGAACTGCGCTCGTGGCAACATGTAGCTATGACACAGTATGGCGCAGTGCCGGTTCGAGTGGTGAGGCTGCAGTTGACGTGTTTGTTTTTTGCTGCGCAGCTCCTCTTCAGAGAGAACAGACCAGAGGATAAGAAAAACAATCTGGACAATGACTCAGGCTGTCAAGCGAACAGGCTGGGCAGATTTTTGCGCCTGTACTTACGAGTTCCTTTTCTGTTGCAGTTGTTCCTAGTTGTTCCAGAGATCACTTGCTTCTGCAAACCAGCCCTGTCGTCGCCAGGTCTGAAACGGCAAGCTGAGGCCGGGCACGCAGCTACCTCCGGTCTGTATTTGAGCTATAGTCTAAACTCCTAGTATGCCCCTTAACCCTATGAGATTCCCCTACACAATCCCTTGTATAACCCCTTTTTCTGGAGTTTAGACTATGGCTCATTTAGGTCCAAGTAAAAACTTGCGTGAGCTGCCCGGCCACAGCGAGGCAAATAGCAGCATAGCATTCCACAGCTGGCTCTGCTACAGGCCGCGCCAACCCTAGGTTGGGCAGTTGAAAATGTGCAAGAGCCAAGCAGCCAATGCTTAGATTATGCTGAGACTGCGAGAGAAAGAGAGCAGTTAAAAGCTCTGAAATGCAGAAGACATCATCTGTCCATTGGACAGATAGAGTCAACAAACAAATCATAACGGGACATGGAAGCGGGCCGGACAACCTTTCAAGATAGCAAGGGCGAGGTCACTGCCGCGGGCCTTACCATCTGACACAGGTGCAGCACCCGAGGGTATCCTACGCTTATGCGCGTCGGAGTGTGACAAAACGAGTCCTTCAGCTCACTTGGCTGGTCTCTATGGAGAGCTGTGAGCCGGACTAGAATGATGAAGGAACGTTTCAACGGCCTGTAAATAAACCGATGCCGCCGATCCCAGCTTTCCAGGGCGCAGGATTCTATCTGCCCATGCACTGCCTCTGACAACATTGATGCAGCTAACCCATCTGGACATCTGGAAAGCTGGGATGCAGACTCTTGATTGCCTGGAAGAATTTGAAAGATTTGCCCACTCATATTGAAATGAGCTGCTTTGACATTCAGCTGCGCTAGCTGATGATCAATACTGGGACTCAGTTGGAAAAGCTTTGCAAATTTTGGCGGCGTCCAGCCGCTTGCCACCGTTGGAGCTTGCATGCATGCCCTGGCCCGGGCATTTGAGAAAGAGCTCACACTGGTGGTCTCTCTGCTCAGCTCCTGGGGAAGTGGTGCATGGATAGAAGTCCAACAGTCCCATGTGGAGACTGGATTCTTTGGAAGACTTTGTGCGCCAAGGAGCTCTGAAAGGAGAGCACTCAATGTCTGGCGAAGGCTCACCTGCCAAGATTTCAGAGGAGAGCCCTGTCTGCGCCTGGTCTGACACTGCTTAATGACTGTTTGGTTTGCATGGATGGATGGGCGCATGGATGGGGCTTCCAAAATTAGGTGCACCTCCTTGAGAATCATTAGAGAAAGGATTATAATATGCCGGGGTCCATGTTGGGGCCCTTATTTATGGAAGCCCCCTTATGTATGTAAATAGCACCCAAGTATGTAACTGGACAAGCAGGACGCTTCACACAAATCATATCCTCTCGCATGATGGATAGGTGTGCCTCTGCACTACGGCGCTGAGCTGCGTGCAGTCCAGCATGTCGTCCCGCTTCCTGCTGATGGCAACTCATTGACAAACAGTTGGAAGACTTAATTAAGCCTGCTATATGATGACTCTGTAGTTTGATGACGAAAGTATCCCTGCACCAACGAAAGCTTCAACCAGCCTGAAGGGAAGCCAAGCACGTAACCGTGTCATCCCGCAGGAGGACTTTCTGGGCCGCACTTCGCCCTGGCGTCATGGCTGCTGCTGAGTCATGAGTGACATGCGGGCATGTAGTCTAACGTGCCCTTGAGAGTGCTTGATCACGACAGCTACACTACTCGGAATCAAGCAATTGTTGAATAACCCAAGAGGATCAGGCTGTGATCAATCGTCCCAGACTCCGCTTAAAGATGCGGTAGTGGACACTAAGCAGCTCTCACCTGCACGAAGGAGGCCGGCAGTGACTCTGCTGGCGACGGCGAGTCCTTCGCTACAGAATCTAAGAACATGTGCACAGACTCCCGCTAGCCCAGCGCCCTTCACCACAAATTTGATGTGGCAATGAAGTAGTGAAGCACAGGAGGGCTCCTCAGATGCGCCAGATGCAGCGCTCTGTTTCCTCAGCAGGGCTTCTGATTGTCTAAGTCCTGGAATTCCAGGTTCAGTCTGAAATTAACTTGTTGTCCTTCTTGCTTAATGATTTCCCTTTCCTATTAGGCTCATGTGTTGCAGGCAATTGGAGCCAGCGCCACCTTCATATGCACCATAGCAAAAGCTTGTACGTAAAGCATATGGCATATGAAGCATATCTGGCCCAGACCTACAACACATTATGGAGCACCGCCCCACTTGCCGCCTTCTCGGCCGAGCTGATGCAGAACGTGTCGGCCTGCCAACAGGACTTGATATCGCAAGCTCAGCATATGTTTGTGCCGAAGACTGACTGCCTTCTCCAGAAAGATGCCAAGCCAGATTTCCTCCGGGTTGCACCTTGTGCCGAAGCTTCATGAATTGCAGCGCTGATCTATTCTGAAATTGTCTGCACGCTAAACAGCCTGATGCAAGCCTACACTGCCTACACAACCGCTCACACCAGCCGCCTGGCAAACCATCTGGCCTGGCAGCCTCTGATGAACCTTCTTTAATCTAGAACTGTAGAAGCCATCAGGACGTGCGTGGTAAAGGGGCGCTTCCAGTCTCTACTCTACTGCCAAGGCAGCATTTCTGTCACAGGCACCCAGGCCACCATCTTGAGAGAGCGGCGACGGCGCCTGCACCGCTGGCAAAAGACGGTATTGATGCTCGAGTAGCATGTGCCCTTAATTCTAAGCGCATGCTAAGGTCTTTAGAAACTGACATGCGCGTTTACGGAAGCGCAACGTGCAACGTGCTGGGTGAAGACATTCTCTTTTGAGTTTATCTGCGCGCCTCACGGCTTGCTCGAGCTTGCTTGGTATGGTCCATCACAAACCAGTCGTCCTGCGCCGGGTGTGCTTCCACTAGTGCATGGTGTCTGTGCCGCACATAACATAACGTAACGTTTATGCTCCCAAATGCACCAACATACATTCTCGCCTCACTTGCTCCGAGAGATGTCGGCCGCTCTAAAGGATCTTTCTCGAGAAGGGCTTGCAGCAGCCGGTGGCAAAGGCCAGAGGCGTTCCTTGCGTGATGCAGACTTGCGCACTGCAAAAGAGCGAGGATCAAGAAAAAAGAGTCTGACTGTCTGACATGACTTTCCACGCAGTGGACAGGCTAACCACATCAGAAGCGTGTAGGTTCATGGCTTCCACAACCTTCAGCTAAAGGAGTTGACAACAGGCAACAGCACGACACACTCTCACTCGCATACTGTAGCATGGGGGAGCGGGGCCCTTGAGTGGCTACCGTTCTTGGATATTTAAGACTACATGTGCCACTTCTGAACAGGTTGACAATCGCATCATGCTGCCTCCAGGGCAGCACGTGACGACATTTAGCGACTCAATGGCTGCCAAGAATCTGAAATATGAGGCCAGAGTAGTCTGCCTTTTCGAGGCTCATGCTTCACGATGGTTGAACATCCAAACGGCAAAAGCCACTCAGCTTGAAAATGCACATAAGAACACATGCCTCGATATGATCTGTGCAGAATCATGCGTTGAGACAGCGGTTGGGCGTCGCCTCTGTGCAAGTTGTCCTGTACTTGGTCTCCTCGGCAGGGGTTTCCCGGCCAAAAGGCTGGCGACCAAGCAGCATGGTGTAGAGCACCACACCTGCAGGAATTCAACACCTTCAGGCTGTGAACAATACACGGCATTGCATGGGAGAGCGTGCATCAGCTACTGATCCCAAGAACTGCTCCCGTGTGTGAGTTCAAGCCGAGGGCAAAGCCCAAAGAGCCATGCACCACTCAAATGAGTTCTTCAGCTCTCGCTGCCACGCACAAGTCGCGCCTGCTGCAAAAACGTCGGCAGGTTCTAAAGCCGGGGTGTATCGAATGACCTCCAAATGAAACGTCGAAGCTTCTGAAGGGTAGTGACCGCTGGGCATCATAGCACCGTGCAATCTTACTTAGCCTCAGCTAGCTAATGACCGCTGACGTGAGATTTTTCTCAGGATGGCCCAAGGACTCCAGGCAGCCGTCCAGCGCCCCTTTGCACTGTAGTCCTAGTCATGCCTCCTAGCCTGATCAACAAAAAGCTCTTCCAGCCTCCGGTGCCATGTAGCCGACCGTTCCCACCTGCATATCACACCATGTGTCAAGAAACCACAAGGTGCTCCTCAAGTCCAGTCCCCCCCAGAGGACCACCTCACTGACTAGGCAGATTTTCCTGGGCTACCCGGCTGGTTCCGTGGCTTCACGCGCTTCTGAAATGGGTGCGGCAAGACCAAAACCAGATAGCACCAGCTTGTTCGCAGAGCGAAGCAGGATGTGCTCCTCAGGCCAAAACATAGCATGACCGCCTTAACGTAAAGCCAGCAAGAGCATGTTAAGGTGCTGAAGTTTGGGCAAGCGGCAAGCTTCACGTCTCTGTGGACAATTCCTGGCAGTAGACTTTTGAAGTTTGCTCTTACCAGGTCCTACCACTACAGGTCCACTTCACTAAACCCTTAACCCTGACACCTACTCTCCGAACCATACAGGAATCCCCAATCCCTACATGACATTGAGCTATCCCTTCTTTGAATACATTTCTGGAAGACCTCGCTGGTGGAGGTGCGCCAGGCCGACCAGAAGCTGCCTTTCGTGCCATGGGCTTTTTGTGGTCCATTGCAATGGCCCCCCATATAGGGGGTATATAGGTGTTATATAGGGATAATGGAAACTACTATCTTATAGGGTTCTATAACAATTGTTGTACCTCTTATTTTGGGATTCTTCACACATGGGAGTTCCACATGGACCCTCCATATACCGTAATCTGAAACAAGGACGGCCCCAAGAAACCCCCAGTACCTAGATTCAGCGCCGGCAGTACTGGGGGTTTCCCAGCATTAGGGGTACCTTTTAGGACTGTAGTATTATTTGGGGGTCTATATTGGGATCCGCCTAAACCTTAAGCCCTAAACCCCATTTTGAGCTCTCTTTGGTAGCTTCCCAAAATAGGGGGACCCCCATATAGACCCCAAAATATTATGATCCACATTCTATGGACCCCCATCCCTATACACCCCTTCAAAATCACTAAAAAACACATGTTGGGGCCTACATTGGGCAAAGTACGATTCCCTAAAACCTAAATCCTATAAATACACCCTAAATCCTAAACCCTAAATCCTAAACTCTATAAATCCTAAACCCTATATTGGGGGAAATTTGGGGAAAGTACCACTGCCTTTGCAGCAGCATGGCTTGGCCCTCAGGCTGCCGACCATCAGCCGCCAGATGGTGCAGCCTCAGAGAGGGTTTTTTTTATTGGGCTATTTAGAGGTTTAGGGTTTCGGGGTTCCCCAACCTAGGGGTACCTTTAAAGGGGTTAGGGGTTTAGGATTTAGGGTTTTGGATTTGGGGCTCAGGGTTAAGGGGTTCAAAGGGGTTTTCCAGGGGTATATAGGGATATATAGGGGTTAGGGCGGTTAGGGTTTCCCAAAATTACGAATACTTTTTTGGGCGGGTCCCCATCATGAGGACTATAGTATTGTGGTGTTTATATTGGGGTCCCCTTGTTAAGGGAAACTGCCAGAGGGGCAACAAGACATCAGGAACCTCGCTCTCTGTATCTGCGTGCCAACTGTGCTAGCGGCCTGTCTAGCTTCCGAATATGCTGGTCAAGGGCACGGACCCCCAGATTCAGCAACACCAAACAATCAAGAGCAAAGAACCGTGGCTGTATGCACGGTGTATTTGTTGAATTGTTGCGAACACTTTCCAATGTTCTTCACAACAAGAATAGCGCATCTGGGCTGTACTTGCGCAATCTTGCTTTCTTAGCTCCAAAGCACAGAAAGCACAGTGAACACTTTAGGTCGAAAAAAGCGGTGGCTTTGCAGTGGTACGGATGCCTCTTGCCCTCTTCTCCTGTGAAAGCTTGAAGGCAGGTTGCAAAGAGCCGCCAGCGCACCAGTCTGTCAGCAGTGCCCATCCAGTAGGAACCCTGGAAAGAGCATGCCTCAGCTTGCAGAGTCATGTGCACTGAGGTGCTTGGAAGCTTGCTGGTATGCTCAAATGGGCCCCACATTCCAAAAAGGACACTCCTGGGCAGCCAAGTTCTCCTTGCAACCCATGGAGGCCAGGGTGTTTGCCCTCGTGGGATCTTTGGAGTGCTTAGACTGTATCACACTGTGTCCAAGATCATCATTCAGATTCACTCCAATAGCCCTGATGGCCAGGCAGGGGCTCAGATTTGGAAAAGCTCCACCAGTCGCAGCTGGGTGGCAACCTAATGATGGATTTGTGCTTCTGGGCCAGGACCATCATCTTGAGCTCCTTGACCACATCCTCAAAGGCTTCAGGGCTGAATCCTCATCCCTCTCATTTCCACATGGAATCTTTCATATACTTGCACACAGCCATCTCACCTTGGGAGGTAGGTTTCCAGTCATCTGTCCTCCAGCGTATCATGTTCATGTGAAAAAACCCAGTATCCAATAGCACAAACCCAGCCTCCCTCAAGCGCCTCCAGCGCCTACGAAATTAAGAAAACACTCAAATCGCATCAAGTTCTGGTTTGAAGCAGTTGTGCCTTGAAAAGCTTGACAGCCCTCAGCTGGGTTTGACCTGTTCACACTGACAGGAGCTCAGCGACAGGAGCTCTTCCAGGCGCCACAGCTCTCCAAGGAAGCAGCGCGCCTACAGAAGCTAAAAGAGATGGTGAACTGGGTTCCAGAGATGGATCACCTCAAAGAGCCAAGACAGCGACGCAAGCAATCCCTGAAGCGCCACATTCCAGGTGAGATGGCTCAATAGTGTCAACCTAGTCACGACCTACTCGTTGTTCTTTGGCCATGATCCTCTGCTTGCTTTCTCAGGACTGCGCTGAAGGTCTTCTCTGCAGCCCGGCTGTTGTCAAATCCATCCTGCACCGCTCTCCAAAGTGAGAGATCGATTCAGAACATCGGGGTGAGAATAATTAGCATAGGGTCAGTAGGGTGAGGGTAGGCTGCAGCTTGTGACAAGTCTACAGTGCGAAGTGCTTACAGCAGCAAACAGCGGCCTGCAAGAGCGGCACCAGCGGCGTAGCGTAGACCACAGCCCTGTCGGTCTCGCTAACCTGACAAGAGTCAGAACCCGTGGCCTTAGAGGCACAAAATAGTAGTTTCTATTTTATTTTCCATTATCCCCATATAACCCCAATATATCCCTATATAACCCCATGCACATCATTCCGGGACAAGCAACTTGCAGATGCTTGACGGGATCCACTAAGTTGTCCAGCACGGCACCTTCGAACTGACTTCCCTCTGCTGAGTGGTTGTCATCATGCAAGGCTTTCAAAATGATTGTTTTCTGATGCTTACATGACATCGGTAGAAGGTAGATGGACACCTGCCTGCTGCGCACAACTTATCAATGATGCCAGCAAGGATGCCCCGTCTGGAGTCTAGCTGGAACAGCCAGCACCTGTGCTGGAACGGGGCCACCCCAAGTCCTTCGTGCAATCATCTGCCAGGCCTGCTGATGCTGGAGATGTCACCTGGGCGAATCTGGGAACTGAAGACATAAAGTTCTCTGCTGCAAGCAGCCCATACTGGCTTTGGGCCAGCTTTGGATGAGCTCTCTGCCATGCTCCCGAATGACGATTGCAAGCTGCCCCCTGGCATTCGCCTTCGGCGCCAAAGAAACCAGATATTACGAGAACTAGCACACAGCATGCGGTGACTTTTCTGTCTCTGCTAGGACCGTTATGAAACATGTGCGGCCTTGGGCGAGATTGTCAGAGAGGACAGAAGCAGCTGAACAGTGACGTCACTGCGTCCTCGCAGAAATTTGCCCGTGATCCAACAGAACAGTGGCAAACCAGAGCTTTGAGACTACTGCAGTCCTGATTCGGTGCACAGTGTGGAGCCTTTCAGCTTGGCGACCTGGAGCACTCTGTGAGCTAGCGTTCTTGCGACTGGCTCACAGTACAATCAAGACATACAGCAATAGTGCCTCTAGCCTGCAGTAGGGTATCAGCTGAGGGTCCCGCATAAGCGGGGTTAACAGCTATCGAAGGAGTACGCATGAGCGTCTTGAGCAGCTCCTCGTCACTGCAGCTTCCAGTCCCCAGTGTATGGACGCAGACAGGACAGGATCTGGGCAGTAACCTTGGACTACAAGACATCTTGCTTGTTTCCACTCTGCTTGACCTTTTCCACTGCGAGGGGATTGAAGGGATACATCAAGAACGGATATTAGCTGGTCTTTGATGAAACTCGCGCCCTTTTTCAATACTGGTCTTGCTGAGAAGTAGTTTTGCTAGTAGTGCTTCCTGACATGCTGACTCCAAAAAAAAGACTTGACAACTTTGGCAGCGCATGTTTGTGAGCTTCACATTATATCTTGTGAGAGATATGTAAGATCTCGGAAAGATCTGAGACTGTAGTACTTGGAGGGTCATGAGGGAGTTAGCAAGTAGGTTAGTAACCCCTTTAACCCATACATACACTAACCCTACTTATTCAGGCCCCCTGACCCCCCAAGCAAGCTACTCCAGCAGCTGGTGTTCAGAAATCCTGCTTGTAGGTGAAATTTCATTACTTCCTCACAGCACACCATCATCCACAGCAACAACAAGAGTGGTCACACATCACTTCTGCGGATTTGCTCTTCTTGCTTATGATGAACCAGCAGTTCAGAGCTCATTAGCCAGCAAACAATGCCGCGGCCTGCGCCTGATCTTGCCGCAGTGGAGTTACTCCAGAACCGAGGAAGTGCTCTCCAGAAAGGTATAGCGGGAGGTTGCCTTTCACGCGGACAAACATCAATTCTGATGTTGCTTGCAGCGGCTGATGAATGGTCTACAGGTGAAGCAGGCATGGCATCCCCAACATTGTTAACCAAAGCTTTGCTTGTCAACACGGTGATGCTTTGGGTCCGCCTCCTGCATCTTCGCGTGGGGAGGATAAGCAGGACGCCATGATAGCCTGTTTGCAGGCCATTAATCTTTATCCTTACCGCGTGGCCAGACTGCACCATACTGCAAGATAATCTGTTGAAACATCATGCAAGTCATTCAGCCCCTTCTAGCCCTGCCTCGTCATCACAATCATCGTACGCTGTGCTGCGAGGGGAAACAGCCAGGCCTCAGGATGTCATCAGCTCCACATCAGCTCCCCCTTCAGCCACTCCGATCGACACAGAAACACACCAGATCTACTGGAAACCACAGAAAGCTTCTCCTCCTGCTATGTGACAAGTCTTGGCCAAGGGCTGCCATCGAGGCTTTCCATAATAAGGCGTGGCTGCCGTCCTCACAGCTCCAATCTGCCAACTTTCTGACACGTCTAGGGATTGCATGAATGATCACATGGTGGAGCAGCATGTCTCTTCTTGCCTCCAGCGCCTTGCGCTTCCTCAACGACCCAAGAGACACATAGTTGCCCGCAGCTGCAGACAAACAACGCTTGAGCATGCAATTGGCGGCGATGGGAAAAACAAACATGTCCTAGCACGTCTTAGCACCTGCCAATCGATGCGCCAGGGGCTCGTTTGTGCAATTACTTTGCATATCACAGGTCCGCAACTGTAACTGCCCTTGCATCCAATATTCCAACAAACAGCGCAACATATGAGTGGCCTCGGCACAGGATTGCCTGCCGCCTGCGGAAACAACGTCTCATATAAAAATTCGTCACGGACTTTGCGGAGGGTTTCAGCATTCTGACATGCTCCGCAATTCAGGCCACTGCAGCCGGTTAGCCCTCATTTTTGGATGATGGAGTTTCGGTCCTTTTGTGAAAGGTGTGCGGGTATCTGGGCTCTGGAGATGTTGCTTTCACCTTTGCACAGGTGAGGAATGTGATCTGCCGCTACAGGTAGAATCCGTACACTGAAGGCGGACTTGCGTTTCGCCTGCTGTACATCACTACAGTCTTCGAACTCTCCCAAATCCCCTGAACAAGTTAGTTGAGACTCGTCAAGGCAGTGCAACCACCGCGGCCTGTGCAGCTTTGAGCCCGGGAGTAGCAGCCTCCGAATTGAACTTGAGATCAAGGGCTATAATAAGTTCAGGTCACCAGTTCCAGTCAGAGTGTGAGTTGCAAGTTCGTCCGAAGCTTCTCGGTGCGGGGTCACTCAGCCACCCCGTCCCTGGCTTTAAATGGGGTTTGCACCACGGTGGGTCTGAGTCAAGAATCTGAACGGCATCCAATTTCAGGGTGGCTTTCGGAACCTAGTCTTTCTGAAGCGTTCCGCAATGTTCTGCAGTATGGGCGTACGCAGAAAGAACCTTGACCCCGAGGAGAGGTCAAGGCAACGAATGGCACTACGTGACCATGCCCGCATGCTTGTACTCGCATGGCCTGCTTGTTGTGTACGTCTCGGGTACTTCTCCAGGAAGGGTACAGGAGTATAGGACGTACGCTTAATGCGTCTTGACTTTTGTTCGACTTCGCCTGAGCCTCCCTTGGCTTGGCAAACGCGATCACGTGCTAGGCAGATGAGAATTTCTTGTGAATCATGACCGATGCAGCGCCTTAGGGTCAAGAATTGTTGGGGGGGGACCTTAAACCCTAGGCTTCAAGGCTAGAGTCGGCCACACAATCTATCACAGTTCATAGTTGCGTTTATGCTTAGTATGAATGAAGTGCCATGTGCAGTCACCGTAGGAATATCTGATACTCAACACCGTTGCTGCAGCCTTGGATGATGTGCGAAGAGCAGTTGAAGACGGCGTGTGCCGTGCAGCTGACGCCTGTCGCAATTGAATCTTCCGGCCGCATCCTGGTAGCAGCCAGAAAAGACGGTATGCCCCAATGATTTTTTCCACAAATAAACACTTGTGCAAGTACAATGCAAGTACCCAAGAACCGCCTAGCCCCTTTCACCTGACACCTTTGCTGCTGCGCAGCTCAAGTACAAGCACTGAGGCCACAGCCACAGGGCCAGGAAGGCTTCACGGCTGCTGCCGAAAGCCTTCTGGGGCTCCCGGGGCTCGCTGTGGAAGATTCTTGTGGCAAGTGCTACCACGCAATATACGACCCGCAAACCAAGCATCTGGCCACAGACAGGGTCTTTGTGAACTCATGCTCTTCAGCGCAGAGAGCCAGGGGCCACCTGTGCAAGAGCTGGCAGCTGCTTAGGACCAGATGTTGCTGCTAGAGAACCCACTTTAAAGCCCCACAGCTTGCAGCCTATCTTCAGAATACAACGCATCTTCCTCATCATGGCTTGCTCACTGAGTCTGAACAATGTAAACACTGTTTTCTACAAGTTTCCCTGAAATTCGGAGAGCTGTCGCGCAGCACACGCATCTAACACTAGCTGATGCGTCTCCAGGCCTCTCAAAGCTGTCGGCAACCTGATGTAAACCCATCAGGAGAAGAGGCTGACACCCAGGTTCAACAAACTGGCTACCAATGCATAGCCGCGCCTCAGATGCAGCTTGGAGAACCTGCAGCCTCCGGGAGCGCGGATACTTCTAAAGTCATGCAGTTTTCGTGTTTGCAGGATGCTGGGCAAGGCCTGGCATGCCCCTGCAGTCGACGCAAGGATGCCAAAAGCGCCTGAGAAAATCTTGTCACTGCAGCCCTGCAACTTCAGCCAATGTCCTGGCTTGCACTTGTTGGCGGTTTCTATGACGCCTGAGGGATGCTTAAGCCTCGTGCATCGTACCAGCTTGTAATCCAATGTCCTGGCTTTGCAAGGCAGGGACCCAACCCTGGCCAACCACTGCCAAGCAGTCACCATCCTGAACTGCCGCTGGCAGATGGACGACGGCGAATGCCGGCCAGGAGCAGCACCAGCCTGTTCAATCCGGCTCCAAGGCTCTTTGGCAGGAACACGCAGAAACTCAAGCTGCAGCACGTCGCATCTAAACTGCAGGATACATAGCGCAAAAGAGTCCATGGTTCGATGGAGAGAACGTGAGAATCCGGGTAAAGCGGTACGGTCTGACGAGGCTACTGTGCGAGCGATTAGAAGCTCTTTCTCTGTTCACAGGCGCCAAAATGCTACACTTGGCGGCCGCATTTGGCAATGCTACTTGTGACGACCCACAAGCATATCCTCCTGAAGCATGTGCGAAGCCTCTCCAGCGCGAGCTCACTCGTTGCACATCCTGTTGAACATGCAATCCTGCATGATGTGCAAGAGTTAGTAGCAGCAACATCTCCCGGTCCCGGGCCTAGTAGAGCTCGGAGCTTACTGCCAAGACTTCCTTCTGCTGCTGCCTATCAAGATTTTGGGAATATGAAAAATAAACCTACTTCCAGCTAAGGCCCCCAGCCAGCAGAGCTGCCAAGGCTGCACTTGGTCTCGTGTCTGCACCTGACGTGGCTCAATGCAAACGCAGGCATCGGCTGCGGGGTTTCAGAGACTGGTCCACTCCGAAGTTATCTTGGCATCTCGCCCCTGCGCGAGCGGGGTCCCTCTTCACAGTCCTCAGCGCAACTGAACAACCGATGACATGTGTGTACTGCTGAAGCGCAGACATCACTTGGGTGAACTAATGACCGTTGGCAAAAGAACGCTTGGCTGTTAAGACTTCAGGTTTCCAAGCGCCACACAGATCCAGACGACCCTGCCCGAGGCGATGTAGTTCCCAGCCTTCTGGCAGAGCCCCATCTGCTAGCCCCAGCTACATATTTTGAGCTACTTGGGTTATCGTTCTGCATTTTCCAGGTTTTCTTTACGCAAAGATACGCAAAGTCTATTCAGCACTGAATTCGACAAACATTCGCTGCGCGATAGTTGTCGTTGTTTTGTCTTGCCTATCGTCTTGCAATGCTTCCAGCGAAACCGCTTAAGTCATGTCCAATGTCCACCCAAGACGTGACCTAGCGGCTGGAGATTTTGATTGTCGCTCATATATGATATGATGCATATGTATATATATATATACATGTATATCTACATGAACATATATATATATATAGATACATAAGTACACTACAGTTTTGCATACATATATATATATATGTATATGGACATGTATACGCTTCCTGAGATGAGGTCACGGCCCTTGAGCCCCAATGGTAGCAATGTCTCTGGCCGCAGCAGCAGCCTGCGACCAGGGACGGGGCACAAGCAGACCTGCAGCTTCAACTAGCTGTCCCTAGGAAGATCACGCATAAATCCCAGGATGCAAGCTGTGATCTTGCCACTCTCAGTGAGTGGTCATCATGTTCTTCGCAAAAAAGTTGCACCTCTGGTGAGCTGCGTTCCAGGAAAAGTGTCGTGATCATGGACCTGCAGCAGTGTCACGCCACGCAAAGCAATTTCTGCAGAGTAGAGTAGAGGCTTCTCCTGGGCTCCAGTGATGGCAAACTTTTTCGCTTGAATCTCTCCAATACATGGGGGCTGTTCTAAATTCCTTTTCCCGAAAACCCATCAATCG
>CAJNIZ010045837.1:0-24534 GCA_905231905.1 Symbiodinium pilosum
TGTTTGAGCAATTTAGGCTTGGGTTTTGGGGTTTTGTGTTAGTGTTTAGGGTTTAGGGGTTTAGGGTTTAGGGTTTTAGGGTTTTGGGTTTTGGGGTTTGGGGTTTGGGTTTTGGGTTTAGGGGTTTAGTTTGGGGTTTAGGGTTTAGGGGTTTGGATTTTGGGGTTTGGGTTTTGGGGTTTGGGGTTTAGGGTTGGGTTTTGGGGTTTGGGGTTAGCCTTGTTGGCCTTATAAGAAGGATAAAAGTATCTTGGGGTCTCTATTGGGGTCCTATAATTTTGGGAAACTACCATTTTGAGTTCAGGGTCTTCTAGTGCTTAGGCTTTAGGGTTTCGGGTCCAGGGTTTAAGGCTTAGGAGTTGGGGTTTAGGCTCTGGGCTTAGCATGGAGGGCTTAGAGCTTAGCGGTTTTGACCCCGATGAATAAATCAGGGTTTAGGATTTAGGGTTTGAAGCAGGCAAGGGGGTTATGTAGGGATGATCGTATTTATCGTCCCGCAAGGGTCCAAGTACCCATTTTAGGGTCTCTGGTACATGAACAAAATCCTGGAACCATAGGTTCTGTTCCCAAACCCTAAACTCTTTACCGCGTGGTCCAGGTGGCCCCCACTCACCCCTGGGCTATTCTTGACGTACTGACGTATTAGTTGCAACGACAACTGCGATGTTCTTCCTTTGCTCTTCGTCCCTGGTATGAACTGTTCAATGGGTCGAGGTTTTAGTCCCCCTTAAGTAGATTGAATATGGGGTATACGGGGATCTTATTACAATATACCCAAAGCCATAGTCTATCTACCTAACCCTAAGGGTCCAAGTACCCAATGGTCATATTAACCAAAACCTGTACGAAAATTATTATTACCAAAATCCCAAGTACCTAATTATTGGGTACTTGGACCCTTAGGGTAAGGGGGACTATAGCCAAAATTGTTTCCATAGTTATTCCAGACCTCTGGTACGCTTTCCTCACGGCAACTAGCAGGGCTGGAGGAGTTCTGGGAAACTCTAGCATTGAGGTTTTCTACAGCCCTAAGGGTCCAAGGACCCACATAATAGGGTTTTAGGGCCCAAATACCATTAATATTATAGTATCTGGGCCATGAAACCCAATTCTTTTGGTCCTTCGACCCTTACGGCAAGAACTCGACACAGGCAGCCCTGTAGATTCCTCGCATAATTGTAATACAAGGTACCTCAAGCAGACTTCAAACCTCAAACACACCTCGACATGTTGTTTAGGCCCCTGTAGTGCCCACGACAGGCCTATGCATGCTTTCTGGTCGCTTGGCTGCAACTCCAGGCACTAGCCAGGCGTCCTGGTTCAAACGGGGAGTCCTCACAAACGGCTGACAGAGGCCTTCAACACCAAAGAGCCCTCACGTTAACCATGGTCCTAGGTATGCCCCTGAGCACTGCCCAAAATCCTGCAGGGGTCACAACTGAATCCACTATACGCGCGCTTATGTTCGAAGAGATTTCGCAGGGATACCAGTATTCGGGTGTTTCGCATCAAAAGGCGGTCACCCCACAAATTATTTGCAATGTCACCTCGGTTGCAGTACATGCGGCGTGCTTCCCCGTTACTTGCTGAGTCGCAGTCTTCTTTGCAGTTTTGGTTTCAAGTCCTGAAACCTTGGCAAAGTACTGCCTCATTTTGCTCTTCCTGAGATACTAAAATCATTTTCAGTACCATTCAGTCTGAAATTATGTAGAAGCCTGGTGAACCTTTCCTTTTTAAGCTTGTAGAGCGGCGTTGTGTACCAGGCGCTTTGAAGCCAAAAGGGGCCCAGCTTTTGCCATTTGCACCCAAAGTGTCGACGCAATGAACATTGTGTCCCATGTGGAACCCTAGAAGCACGGTTAGACAAACAGTAGGTTCCTGGGTTAGGTAGTAGAAGTATATGTTATCAAGACTTCAGGGCAGGAACTCACTATGTAGTTACCTGGGCTTCTAGGGGAGCATTCAGGCCATGAAGCATTTCTCACAAACCTAACGGATTGCGTCCATCAACTGTATCTCACAAACGCTAATCCCTAACCCTAAATCCAAAACCCTAAGCCCCAAATCCTAAACCCTAAGCCCTCAATCCTAAACCCTAATTCCTAAACCCTAAGCCCTAAATCCTACACCCTAAACCCTACACCTCAATTCTTCATCCCACAGCCCTGAGCCCCACAGCCTCAAATCCTTTTTCGAAGTGCTTTCCAGGGAATCCAGAAAGCCGGAAGTTGGACCCTGAGCCCCCCTTACCACCCCTAGGGACCCAAATAGCCCTGAAGAATTGAGGTTTAGGGTTTAGGGGGTAGGATTTAGGGTTTAGGGTGTAGGGTTTAGGGCTTAGGGTTTAGGAATTAGGGTTTAGGATTTAGGGATTAGGATTTGTAGGTAATATTTACAGACTTTAGAGCCCAATGTAGGTATTTATATACTTGGATCCCTAGGGCACCTTATAGAATCGGTACATCATCTTTATATGAGCTCTAGTCTAAACTCCTTGAAGGTGATTATATAGGAGATTATATGTAGAGAATTCTTATAGGGGTTATTAAGGGGGCTACTAGGAGTTTGGACAAGGGTACATACAGTGCTATGCAATGTCCATGCAGCCCTAAATAAGGGCTTAACCCTAAACACTAAACTCGTAGGCCCAAAACCCTAAACCCCTAGCCCCTAAACCCTAAACCCCAGACCCTTACCCTAGGGGTCCAAGTACCCAATAACCATATCCTTAACCAAAACCTGTATTAAAATTACTATTACCAGAACCCCAAGTACCTAACTAGTAGGTACATGGACCCTTAAGGTTAGACATAAATCAAGGCTAAGCACTAAGCCCTTGGGAGCCCCGAGTTGCCTCAGATTGTTTTTGGCGCTGTGAGCATCGTGGTTGGCGTTGAGGCGGCAGCTCCCTCAGTTCTTCAGCAACTTGAAACTTCAATGTTCGGGTTTAGTGTTTAAGGGGTTAGGGTTTAAGGTTCAGCGGGTTAGGGTGTAGGGTTTCGGGTTAAGGGTTGTGGGTTGATAGGGTTTAGGGTAGGGCTGGCAGGGTTTAGGGTTTAAGGGGTTTCCCGAAATTGCGGGTATAAGTGGTACATAGGAGTAATGAAGAATCAACTGGGAAAGACTCGGAAAGACACCTGAGCAGGAAATGGAAGCTGGATTTGTGGGCTTTTCGAGAGGGATTGGGATTGTAGAGACCTAAGCAATTGCTAATGTCATTTTGTGTTTTTTGAGGTACCTTGAACTGTAGTTGTACTTACAAGGAATCTATAACCAGAATAGTTGTACTTCTCTCAGCTTCAGCATTGTTGAGGTGTCAGAGGAACTCTGAACATTCCTGAAACTTCAAGCGCCTGCTCAAGTGTCAGAAGGGGTTGAGCTACTGATAACCCTAAACCCTAAACCCTAAAACTTAGAGAGAGACCTCGAAGGATGATTTGCCACATTGTGTGTGTAGCACTAGAAGCCCAGATACCTGCATCATGGGTACCTGTCCTTAAGTCCTTATATGAACCTATAAATCCTAAAGCCTAAACCTGAACCCTGCTTATTACCCAGGAACCTACTATTTGGCTACCCCCAAAACCCTAAACCCTGAACCCTAGGCATTCTAGGGTTGATTTTTCAAGCTTGGACTTTTAAAGCGGCATGGAAGTCATCTCACGATTGCATGTCGAGGTGTGCCTTTCACTATCTTACCGTATTATAGGAACTTCGCAAAAGAGTTTAGGGCCTATAGGGTTTAGTGCCCATAATTGTCCCTAAGGGTCCAAGGACCCAAATAATAGGGCTTTAGGGCCCAAATACCATTGATATTATAATATTTCGCCCTGACCCTATTATTTGGGTCCTTGGACTCTTAGGGTGTGGGCCTCAACCCCAAAAGTGTGTAGAAAGATTGCCTTTTTGGATGTTTTTTGCGGTTTAGGGCTATTATTTCACATACTTTTGGGCTCCAGGTAGGGTTTAGGGCCCATAATTGTGGGAAGCTTCCATATCGTAGCAATATAAGCCAACTGATTGTACTCCGCAGCCACCACTTTTTCCAGGAAAATTATGGACAAGACACAAAGATGATTTAAAAGACTTCCCTAGAATGTAGGCCTGACCTCAGGGTTATATTGGGTTATAGTGGGGTTATATTGGTAAGGGGGTTATGTTGGGTTATATTGGGGTTATATTTGGGTTATATTGGGGATATATTGGGGTTATATTAATTTGAAGTCCCGGACCCCAAGCCCTATCCCTAAACCCTAAGCTCCCAAAGACCTATGTGGAATCAACGACCGCGCCATACCCTTGGCCTCCAGTCAGGTCCTGCACATCGTTTAAAAGGCCCGGCTGCTCGTGCGGCTTTGGCCCCCCATCAGATGCCGGTAAACTAGGCATCCCAGTTCATGAGATACACCGTTCAAGGCCCGACTTTAGGTTGCAACACGGATCTCTATGGTGGTTTTGCTCCATATGGGTCACAGCAATGAAGGCACAATGCCATGAACAAAATTCATCAGGGGAACCTAGTTTACCCGTATCTGACTCTAGCTCTATTTTGTGATCTTGAGGGATGCCCAAAGGTGCGTCCCTGGTAACAGGCTAGAGTCTCCTCAGGAAACCATGTTTGGTTTGGGGTTGAGGATTTAAAGTTTAGGGCTCAGGGTTTAGTGTTAAAGGTTTAGGATTTAAGGTGTAGGATTTAGCATCTTAGGATTGAGGGCTTGGGGCTTAGGGTTCCCTAGGGAGCCAAGACTATAGAAAAGGTCTGCTTCAGGTGATTTGGAACCCTAGGGGTTAAGGTTTAGGACAGGCCTGGATATAGGAAGAAAGAAGGGTGTTTGCTCCTGAGAGCTTTTTCCAACGGAGACTATAGCAAGTCCAAGGTGACTTTTCTGGCACCTCGTCTTCAAAATGTCAGATGTTACAGGCATGGAAGGTCTGCTAGTCTTGCTTGGAAGCTGAAGCCTTATGATTCTTGAGCACTCCATGCCTGAAGGTTGCATCATTTTGAGGATGTGGTTCCACTAGCTTTCTCCAGAGGATCCGCGATCGACCTGCCCAAAGTGGTGCCCGGCGGGGACACGTCGCCGGCGCCCAGCGATACTAAGTCTCGAAGACCTACGCGTATCCAATTTTCATCCTAAAGCAGACTTCACTGGCTGTTGTGTTTGCATTTGCCTCTCGTGAACTTCAATGCACAGTGCCAAAACTTTAACACCTAAACCCTATCCCAAGGGCTCCATGCAGGTAATATTTACAGACCTTAGGGCCCAATGTAGGTAGTATATGGAGCCCATGTAACTCTCATATACCACCAGTTTTCATTTCATTTTCCATCTGATTTTGCTTTTTTATTCTCGATTATACCCAATGTAGGTATAATCCATAAACTTAGAGCCCAGGGGTAATGACAAGCCGTGTGCACGGCATGCCGGCTCCGCTCTCTGAGCCCTGAATCCCAGACTTCGGGGTTAAAGCTCCCAAGTCTGTGAGCCACACCAGCTGGCTGGTGGCTGCTGCTACTTACTTGGACCGTTTGTTTACTTTGGGGGTTCATAGTATCTAGCTGGGGTTTATGTTACTACCGCTCAGGCTGTAATGAAAATGAAGGTTCGCCTAGCAACAGGGAATCTATCAAGTTGGAATTGTAATTGAGTCTTAACCGACGGTCTCCCAGAATTGCTAAGATTAAGCCCGTGTCTTGTAGCCTTCCCGCATACGGTAACAATCTACAGCTTCTGTACATGCGGATACATTCATTACAATCTTCATCAGCGAAGAAAGCGAGCTACATTCCCTAGACCCCAAGACTTCAAACCCCATGCCCTGAACTCCACGCCCGACTAACCCGAAACCCCAAATTACATCGGTGTCATGTTTGTGTTGGGCTCACTTTGCACAGCCACAGCGGAGCCTTGACATTTTTGGGCCAGGTCATTGTTGGAGCTCTGCCAGAAACAGTCGGATATGTTTTTTGAGATTACGATGAAAGAGCTCGGAGCTTCCTCCATGAAACTTCCAGAATGAAGGTAGTTGGTGGTTTAGGAAGGGGCCCCAATCTTTCACACATTAGGATTCAGGGCTTAATTTCACTATAAGACCAGTTTCCATTTTCTTTTCCATTTGATTCTCCATTGTTGGGGGTAATATCCCTTTGGCTCATAATATAATCCCAATCACCTTAACCCTAAGCCCTGAACTCTAAACTCTAAACCTTAAACCCTAAACCCTTAGCCCTAAACCCTTAACCCTAAGCCCCGAACCAGGGGAGGGGTAGGATGTCATTTGAGATGTGGGTCAAGAGCCGGTCCTAAGTCGATCTTCCCATAGGCGTTTACCGGACGGGGTGACTACTTCTATAGCGGCTATACACGGGTTATAGGGTAGATATTAGGTTTATATAGGAACAATGGAAAAATGGCAACTACCAGAGGGTATACGTTAAGGTTACGGGTTATGGTTTCATCCCACAGGCCCTGCTAGAGCGTAATCAATGAGAGAAGGCTCAGAGTCCGAGGGCTTGGCAGGACTTTAACGCGACTTTGCCCTTAAAGTACCCTAAACCCTAAAGCCTTTAATCAATAAACCTTATACTCCTGGGCTCTGAGCTTTAGGTATACCCTAAGGCTCTAAGGACTCAATATACGGCTTTTGGGCCCTAAGACCATACTATACAAGGCTTTTGGGCCATTTTGAGCCTTAGGCATATAGTTACACAGCAACAGGAGCCGACCAAACAGGCAGTTGGGCTTGTGTATGCAGTATGGACCCGCACTATTGGCCTTTGTGGTGGTTTGCCGGTGTGCTTGGGGCAAGCACCTAGCTTTGTAGGGGGCCATCAAGGGCCGATGTCATGGGCCAATACTTTCAAATATTTGCAAACCTTACAGCCCTAAGGGCCCATGTACCCAATAATTGGGTACTTGGGATTCTGGTAATAGTAATTTCAGCACAGGTTTTGGTTAAGGATATGACAATTGGGTACTTGGACCCTTAGGGCAGTAGACTCCATGTCAGGTGCCAGGGTTCCTTTCTAAGGGTCCAAGTACCTAATGATCAGATACTGACCCAAAACCTGTACTATCTATTACCCAAATCCCACGTACCTAATTATTGGGTACTTGGACCCTGGACCCTAAACCCTATTTCCGCTATATCCCTATATATCCCCTTTTAAAGGGGCCAAATTATTGGGTCCTTGGACCCTCTGGGTATATTGCATTTGCAACTTCGAGGGAGTCTTTGGTGGCTTCGACGTTTCCATTCTGGAGTACTTTTAGCTACAGTAGGTGGGAGCTCCATGCGGTTTAGGGTTTAGGGTTCAGGGGGATCCAAGATAGGTTGGATGAGTTGCATCAGAGTACTCAGCCTAAGGGTCAAAGTACCCAAGAATCATATCCTTAAGCAAAACCTGTAGTAAATTTACTATTACCAGAACCCCAAGTACCTAATTATTGGGTACATGGACCCTAAACCCTATATACCCTTATATACGCCTTCATATCCCCCTTAAAGGGACCTAAGTATTGGGCACATGGACCCTTAGGGTTTGTTCAGGGGATGTTTCTCGTTGAGGCTCACCGCGCTCTTTGGATTTGGATCTTGCAGCTACGGGCCAGACACCTCACCCTATTAGTACTCTGCAAAATATCCTAGGGCTCCAGTTACCTAAATAATGGGAACTGGGTACTATATAATATACCCTACAGTTACATAGCCCAGTAACCTACTATTTAGGTAATGTGGAGCCCTAGGGTAAATCTGACTTAATTAGCCTTGACTCGGAACATGAAACCTGGACACCTATCTTTCGGGTGCGCAGGTCGCCTTTGAGTATGGGAGCGAGATCTGGTTTCGAAGCAAGCGCGCTCCTCAAGCGAAGGGGTGGGGTTAAAGAATGTAAAGTCATCTAGGAATTCTGTAGCGGCATACAAGTTCTGGGACAGCAAACACAATGATGGTATAGCATGTCAGGAAAACGAGTGGAAAAATGATGACCATGTATCAAAGTAGTTCCTTTGTTTGCGTTGCTGTTTCGCTGCGGCTATCCTTTTTGGAAAGTCGCCGGACCATGATTTCAGCGCATTGTCCAAGCTTGAGGGGCTCAGTAACTAGTAACTAGAAGCACGCCATGCGTGCATGAATGCATGCATGTGATATGCCTGGTCCTTTTCTGTGCTGCCTCCTTAACCCCCCCCTCCCCCCCAGATAGTAAGTTCCATTTTCTTTTCCATTATCCCTATATAAACCCCTAGGGCTCCAGTTACCTAAATAATGGGAACTGGGTACTATCTACCCTAGAGTTACATAGCCCAGTAACCTATTATTTTGGTAACTGGGAGCCCTAGGGAACCTTAACCTTAACCCTAAACCCTAAACCCTAAACAGTAGTTTCCATTTTCTTTTCCATTATCCTGAAACCCTAAACCCTAAACCCTAAACCCTAAACCTTAACCTTAAGATTCAGGTTTGACAAGGTTCCACCACGTACTGCTGGGATGATGGGAGGCCCGGGCCTGCTGTGGAGAATTCAGCGGATACGAAAGCGGAAGCTAGGGTTTAGGGTTTAGGGTTTAGGGTTTAGGGTTTAGGGTTATGTCATTCAGGGTTTGAGTTTCAAGGGCTGAAATGGGTGCAACAAATGGATAACTACCTGAACAACGACATGAAACATGAATTGGATTTGGTTCAAAAAAAGCGTTGTGTCTAGTATCTCCTATTACCAGAATAGGTGCTTGTAAGAAGGGGTAAAGCTTCGAGGCTAGGTAGTACATGGGGATCGTATACAAGGACCGAAACACTTGGAGTGGGGCTTCAGACTTCTACACTTCTCAACACAGAGGGCTGTTCTGTTGACGCACAGAATCCTGCACGACCCCATGTATATCCCTAGGGCTCCAGTTACCTAGATAATGGGAACTGGGTGCTATATACCCTACAGCTACATTGCCCAGTAACCTACTAGTTAGGTAACTGGGAGCCCTAGGGTATCATGGGATTCTCACTTTCCACGGCTTGAAACGTACCGTCATGCAGCCTAGACCCTGAACCCGTAGGGTTAGGGCCTCTGACTTGTTCGCTTCAAAGGAGGCCGGTACCCCTAAACCCCACACCCTACTTGAAGGTTCATGGGACTTAGTAACTACTTATAACTGGGCTTATAACCCTATACTTATAATCCCCCTAAATGGCCTTATAGGGGTTACCCCAATTATAAGTAGGGTTATAACCCCAGTTATAAATAGTTACTAAGTCCCATGAACCTCCAAGTAGACATGTATGATCCTGGGCTTCCTACGAAGGATTCTGTAGGACGGCTTCAGAAGCAACATCTGGATGGTGATGTCTCATGTTTCAAGTTAATGTCAGAGTTGGACCTGTTGCAATCTTGGTGAGTCTCTCCCTAAGCCCCCAAAGCAGGAAAGATGATGGGCGGAAACCCTTAAACAAAAAAACACAAGGCCATCACTTTACATGCTTCAGGGGTTCAGGTAAGAATAGGGGAGTAGAAACATAGGGAAACCCTAAGCCCCAAATTGCCTTTCTTGAAGCATCCCAAGGTTTGAGGGTTCAGAGGAGTGATTTAGAGAGGATCCCAAGACCGAAACACCTGAAAAGCAGGGGGGGCCCTCTTCAATAATGTGGGTCCAGCATGGTGCTTCAAGAGTTAAGCTAGCTAGCTTAGTAAGATGTATGAAGAGCCTATAGTTTTCAAATCTTCCCATGTGATGCCATGGCAGGTGCTCCGCCTTTCCTTGGTGCAGGGCCACCACCGCCCGGGATGGGCCCGCCTCCAGGTCCTCCTCCTGGCCCTCCAAGTGGCCCTCCCTTCCCCTTTCCTCCACCAAGGCCTTTTGGGGGCCCACACCATCCGCCAACTCCTCATGGACCCCATGGACCTCATGGAATCCCTGGACCCCATGGGCCGCCACCGCCCTGGGGAATGCCATGGCCGCGGCGGCCTTAGCCGAATGAATTTTCAGAGAGCTTAAACAATAGTAGTAATAATAATAGTAGTAATAATAATAACAGTACTAATAATAATAATAATAGTAATAATAATAGTAATATTAATAATGGTAATAATAATGGTAATAATAACAGTAATATTTGAAGTCTAAAGTTCATGGACGTGATTTGCTGGTGTCGCAAATGCTTTGATCGTCTTTGACATCGAATCTTGGTGGTGCCATTGTTGACCCCCTGCACGACACGGGGAAACACGGGCTTCGCCGCGGCAAAGACTTTTTGAGACGTTGTTCAAAGAGTGTTAACTGAGTCATCCTAAGTGTCCCAGCAGCTATAGCCTAGGGTTTATAGGGTTTAGAAGGAATCCAAGTCGATATTGTAAATAATACCTACTCTGGGCCCTAAAGTCTATAAGTAGGTCCTACTTTGCGTTTTTCGAATCCATATAGTATACTTGCAGGGTCAGAGGGACTTAGTAGGTTAATACTTTCCATAAGGCATATAGAAACCCAGTTATCCCCAGAATTAATAATTAACCTACTAACTAAGCACCCCTGACCCTAACCCTGAAACCCTAAATTATGAATTAGCTTCCATTATCTTTTCCACTGCTAACCTACGTACGAAGTCACCTGATCCTCCAAGTAGAACTCAAAAAGACATGTCATCCCTAAACCCTCAACCCTAAACAACCCCTAAGGGTCCATGTACCCAATAATTGGGTCCTTGGGATTCTGGTACTAGTAATTTTGTTAAGGATATGACTATTGGGTACTTGGACCCTTAGGGAACCCAGGACATGTGAGCTATAGTCTAAACTCCTTAAATGGGGTTATATAGGGGATTATATAGGGGACTACTATAGGGGTTATTAAGTGGGATACTAGGAGTTTAGACACTGATAAATGTCATCTCTAAACGATCCACCCTGAACACCCCGTGCATCCAAAGGGCTTTAAAGATGATAGCCCCTTGCGGTATGACGAATTAAAAATGGAGGTTTCCCAAGAACAGGGGTACCTTTTTGGGGGTCCCCAGAATAAGGATTATAGTATTTTGGGGTCTATATTGGGGTCCCTCATTTTAGGAAACTACCAAATCGCGCGCTGGGCTTAGACCGATGGGTAGGGCTTGGGGTTGATGGTTTTGGGGTTTAGGGACACAGGCTGCTTGTATCTTACTTCGAAGACAGTACGAGAGGAACACTTCGTTTAGCTATCTGATTAATGCGGGTAGCTAAAGGCTAATACCACCAAGCTGTCGTTTGTTGAGCTACCACGTCTGGCGCCTTCAAGTCGGAATCCATGCTGACTTTTAAGCAGTGTTGCCCGACGCTCTCTTGGCGGCATGCCAAACCGCAAGCTTTGGCTGTGATGTGTATCAGCCCTTGTCGATCCTTGTCGCCAAGAAAGGCAGCAGCAGGCATGAGAATTTCATGCAGTGGGAGTGGTTGATTCTTTGTAGACGACTCAGTCAAATCCCAGCATTGAAAGTGCGGGGCGTACTGTGACGCCAGGGCTCCAAGTGGCCCAAGATAGCTAACATTGACAGACTTTAGGGTCCCATGTGTTTTTTTACAAATAGACCTCGCCTAGGGCCCCAAGGTGAGTAACAGGATCCCAAACTTGGACCGCAAGCTTGACAGCATCCATCTACTCACTTTGTAAACATAAAGTGTAAACCTGACAACGAATCCCAGACCCTGCACACCACTAAACTCTAAGCCTCGAACCGGCTCGAACCTACCTGAACCCCAAAAGTAGGTAAAATCATAGCCCAAAACCCAGTAATATAGTCAAAAAGGCCATTGTTCTACATACTTTTGGGGTCTAGGTAAACCTTCACCCGTCCGTTCTCATCCCGGAGCCCCTGAACATGTTACCCAGAGGGTCCAAGTACCCAATAACTAGGTACTTGGGTCTAGGGCAATAGTAATTATAGTACAGGGTTTGGGTAAGCATATGATAATTAGGTACTTGGACCCTTAGGGCTAGCCTTGTAACATTGAAACCCGGACTTAACCCAAACAGTTCCAACAAACCCTACAGCCCGAAACCCTGTACCAACCCCCAAACAACAACAAAGCCAAAAGAAGCCCAAGCTCAAAGAGCGATAAACCATAAAACGCTGCAGTACTGTTATTGATTTAATTTGTATGTTCTTTCCCATTTGATTCTCACTTAATATTGCGGGTGGGCCTATATATCCACATATATCCCAAGTCCGAAGCCTAAACCCGGAAACCTAAACCCTGGACCCTAAACCCCCAAACTGTGAGTGAGCGTCTTAGGCCCGGCATAGCGCCGCCCGAGAGTAACATCTTCAGGTCCGCCTCTCAAATGAGCTGTAGTCTAAACTTCTGACAGGGGGATTGTATAAGGGATTATACAGGGACCACTGTAGGGGTTATTAAGGCGGATACTAGGAGTTTAGACTATGGCTCAAATGGGATTCGAATTAATATGCCCTGGCAAAGGTCCTATAGTGGTTATATCAGGTTATGGAGGGCCTACAGTCTATACGTCTATATGGGGTTTCTAACAGTTGGAGGCTCCTTTCGCAGAGTTCCTATGATAAGAGCTGATAGTGTGTTGGAGTCGGTATACAAGGCCCAATTTTCTGGAAACTCCCTGATGAATAACAATCCATGTTTCTTCGGACTTCTCTACATGATTACCTGAGCTGAGTTACGTGGTATACAGCACGATGATTTCCAGGCAAATAAAGTGCCCCTTGTCTTGCAGTCTTTTCCGCCTGAAGATGTTTGTTTTAGTTCTGGTCGCGGTCTCCAGGTAGCCGCAGTATGGGCGGTTCGAAGCAAGGAGTACTTAAGAGTTCTTCAGGAACACTATGCCTCCATTCATATAAGGGCCGTACCTTTTACTACTGGTCTACAATCAGAGCCTCCTTGTCTCGACATCGGATGTGCAGGCCGCCAACAGCAATGCAGAGCGGCAACATCTTCAGGTGCGCGGATGCTTTGGCACTGCTTTCCTACTGGTGGTTAGAAGGGAATGGAGTAAAGACATGGATCCCTATAACCAGTCCTTCATTTGGATCCCCAGAATCTATCCTCCTCCATTTCCTACTAGCCACCTGCAAGTCTGTGTTGTTGGTGCACAGGTTCCCTCCGGGCCCATTAGAAGCTATTCAAAGCAAGGCACAAACCCCAAGGGTACATGTACCCAATAAAAAGGTACTTGGGATTCTTGTAATAGTAATAAGAGTACAGGTTGTGGTTGAGGATATGATTATTGGGGACTTGGACCCCTGGGGAAAGTACAATGCAGAGAATTTATCTAGGAAATTTTGGATTTCGCAACGGTCTTCCTGCACATGTCCCCCCCGCCTCATATGTCCCCCAAGTGAGCGATCCTCTTACAAGATAGCCACATGGGCAAAGGCGACATTGTGGATCTGAACTGACAACCCCGGTTGGGGTATCCAGTGAAATGGAGACCTGCGCAGAAGCCCTAAGCCCTAAACCCTAAGCCCACCATTCATCAGCTGCTCACATGCTGGCAGACAGTCTTGCCTCTTCCACCCATCCAGGAGTTTTCGTTGGCAACGCTGTCTAGCATGTGCCTGCCTTGACACAGACACGACTTCTTGAATTCAGGAAGGATGGCCATGAGACATACATACGTACGCACGCGCGTACGTACCTACATAGTGCATACGTACCATGTATGACTACGTGTGTGAATGTCAGCAAGTATCTTGAGATCCGAATCTGGGGCCTCCAATTCGGATACTATGCGTACCATGTGTAATTTTCTTAGCCCGCCTACCTTCTGAGCAAAGACCCCCATCTTTTTTCAACGTGCTTCTCGGCCAACTAAAGACATCCAAGGTGCAGAAGAGTTCAACTATTCTACAGGCTTTGAAGGTAAGCCGTCTATTTATTGGTGGGGTTGGTGTTCAAGGCAGGTCACAAGCCTGGAAACCCTATAGGAGAAATATTCTCCCTCAAACTCACATGGCCATTGTGTAAAGGAACAAGTCTTTCTAGGCCGCTTTCAGGCTTCCATCTTGGTTTGGGGAGTGCAGACCCTAATTCAAATGGTCCTAAATCCCCTGCATGCTTATAAGTCCAGAGAGAATTCCTTGTGAGTCTTGCAGGCCTTGGGGACCTCCTCCAGGAGTGCAAGGAGGCGACATGAGCCATCTTTCAGTGCAAGCTGCCCGTGAAAAAGCGCTTGATCCTGGCACAGGCCCCAGGACCCTAACCCTGAGCCCTAACTGCTACAAGCCCTGATTCCGGAATCCTAAGCCCTAGGTCTGTAAGCCTTGAACCCTGAACCCCAAGCTTACCCTGAAACCTAAACCCTAAATCCAGCAAAAGTCCTGAACCTTAAGACATATAGATCCTGAACCGCAAATCTGAAGTCCTTATAAGGCCTGAACCCTAAACCGTACACCCTAACTCTGAAACCCAGATCCTAAATCCTAGAAGTCCTGATTTCTAAATCCAAGGACAGAACCCTAAAACATAACTGGTTGTTCCCATAGAGGTACCCATACAGGCATCGTAATCCATATAGATACAGAGATGACCCCCCCCCCTAATTTGGGTAACCGTTCAAAAATCTTAAGCCCGGAGCCCTAAACCCTAAACCCCAAAGCCTAAACCCTAAACCACAAGCCCTAAACCCCAATAAGCTCTGTAAGCCCTCCGACCTCTACCTGGGGTTCAGGTCCACCCCCCATTGCCGTCTCGGCACCACGGCAGCGGGGCACGAGGAGCTTTGCACTGCTTTGGGTGGCCACGGTTTAAGGTTCAGGGTTTAGGGTTTAGGGCGGAGAATTTGAGGGTTTAGAGTTTAGAGTGTTTGGGGGGAGGGTTTAGGATTTAGAGTCTTAAGGGTTGTTGCTGTGAGGCTTTGGGTCAGTGAAGCATTTGTAGATGCTCCGGAGGCTCTCAGTTTCAGGAAGGGGTTTGGCACCTACTTTTTGGGAGTAGGCAGCTACCAGAAAGAGATTCGTCTTATCCTTGGTCCATAATCCCTCAGCCCGACACCCACGCAACCCCAACCAGGCCTTAAAGCCGGATTCTGGACACAGTACTGGATCTGTACAGGTGTTTCTATTACTAGCCGCTGCACCGCAGCACTGGCAGCATTGGTAGTCGAAGCAGGTCGTGGTTTAGGGGTGGGGAGGGACCAAGTGCAGCAGCATGCAGGGCATCCTTGGTTTGTTTCTTCTTTATGTCCGTGTATCGTTGTTGCTAGATACACTGGCAACTAACCTGAGCTTCGAGTTCATGTGCCCCCCTCCTAACCACGAGTTTCCATTTCATGTGTCCATCATTGGGGGGGTAATATTTCCCTGCACCTGAAGCCCTAAGCCCTTAGATATACTCCTATATCAACCCGATATAACCCCTACATGCCGTATAATCCTCAGAGGGATAGGATGGGCTTGCATCAGACATGAGTTGCCAGGAGCCCTTCACCCGGCGCACCTCTGGCAAATTGAGTAGTATTTTATTTGGCGGATACTATGGTACCCAATATAGAGTAAGATTATATCCTTCTTTTGGGGTATAGTATTTTATATAAGGAATAAAATCTTACTAGGTCCAACCACCAAAAAAACGTTACTCAATTGTTCTTCAATCAGGGTCTAGGGTATGAGGGATGAGGGCTCAGGGTGGTGAACAGGACGTTATTCCCCTGCACATGACTGGTGCGCACAGTGGTTTTTGGTAACAAACAAGATGAATGGCATGGTGATCCAGAATTGTTGTTCTGGTCATTCTTCTTGCTCTTCTAGATTTCTCCGGTTCAGGCAGTTCCCAGGGGCAAGCAGATGGGGCAGACCCTCAGGAAAAGAAACGGGTTCCCATATGATTCATGGCTTGTGTGAATATGTGGACGTCCAGCTGTCAAAGTCGGTTGTGGCTCAGGAAACGTCGAATCACCACAGGGGTATCCTGTGCCATGTAGGGGTCAGAGGAATCCAAATTTCACTAGTAGATAGATAGTGCTTCTACTTGTGGCTCAGGTAGCTGATAAACCCCCACAAGCCCAGTTCCCATTACATGTTTCATCTTCTTTCCCGTTTGATTTGCAACTATTCGTTTTTGGTATTCATTTAGGACCCCCGAGCCCTACCTAAACCCTAAAAGTATGTGAAATAATACACCTAAACCCTTAAAAGCAGCCAAAAGGGCTACCATTCTACATACTTTAGGGGTCCAGGTAAGCCCTCACCTTCTAAATTCCTACACTAGCTTTCATTTTCTTTCGCCACTCCTCCAAAATTAGCGTCTTGCCAGGCTGAAATTAGCGACTCCTCGGCGGAGGACAGCGAAGATAGCGAGGAGGGCTTCAGGCAGCGAAGCCAAAACCCGAACGAATCTGAGATTGGAACTGTGGCCCCCTAGTATGGTCCCTGAATCCTGAGTTGATTCTGTACTTGCCATATACCCTATAACTACCCCAACTAAGGACTCTTATGGAGGTCTGTGGAAGATTGTAGGGGCCATATCCCGGGTTCATGGTTGGGACCTTGTATGTATTTGGGGGAATGGAGGAATGGTAAAGAAAATGGAAGCAACTATAACAATATGCAGGGGCCTAAATAAGTGCCGAAGTAGGGTCACATGGAACAAGAAATGGGACAAGAGCCCTGAAAGTGAAATGGAAACTGGGTTCGTATAGGGCTTATAATTACTTTAATAATTACATGCAGCACGAGGTTTCAAAGCTCACGCTTCGGATGTAGGGCAGCCACGCGAAGATGTGTTGTGACCAGACATGGTAACACGCAACAGTTGCATCTTCTGCTAGACCAAACCGAAGCCACCCTAAAACCCTAGTTGAGACAATGGAAACTACCATAGTATATTGTGTTTATATGGGGATAGTGCAAGAGAAAATGGAAACTACTATCTTGGGGTTATGCAGAGTTTTGGGTCTAGGGCTTAGGCCTAAACCCTAACACATGAGCCCCAGATTCCTATAAAATGGAGGAAGTCTGTCACCATCTTATCCATGTATGCCCCATACCCTAATAATCACGGTATTTGCAGGAACTTATGTGGTGCAGGATTTCCTTCATCCACCCATAAAGCCTAAACCCCAGACCCCAAATCCTAAAACCCAGACCCTAAACCCCAGACCCCAAATCCTAAAACCCAGACCCTAAACCCCAGACCCAAAGCCCTAAATCGTATCCACCTGTTTTGCCAAACCCTAAACCCTACACCCTGAACCGCTAGGCCTGGCGGGAAGCGAGACGAACGGCCGCCAGTGCTAAGCTGAGGCTTAACAGTACGAGCAATTATACTGTTTAGGGTTTAGGGTTTAGGGTACTAGTTGTGGTGATGATAATAAGAGTAAGACTAACTGTACTGTAGTGTAAATAGTAATACAGTGATACCATAATACGGTAATACGTGCAGGAATATCAGGAAACATAGTAACATAGTATCAATAGTAACCATGGTTTTCCCGGTAATCATGGTAATAATAGTAATCAACGTAATATTAGCGATGACACTAGTAATAGTCATCTTCAGCAACAGTAGTAAACAGTAAAAGGAATTCTACTGATACTGAAAAGTAATAATAGCAATAGTCTCCCGACCGCTTAGGCTTTCAAGAGTTTGGTCCGGCTTTAGGGGTGTAGGGGTCTAGGGGCTAGGGTTTAGGGTTGAGGCGTCTAGCGGCTAGTTTAAGGGTTTAAGGTTCTTTCAGGGGCGCATAGGCGTTTACAGTGATAGCATCCGAAATTTGGGTCCTGGGCATACACTTTATTTGGCTGCTTGAGCCATTAAGGTAAAAGCACATAGCACTTCAACAGGTACCTGCGCATGGTCAGGAATTGTTGTCATGCTCTTGGCGTTTCTAGGCTTGGGCGGGTTGAGGACTCGAGGAGTGTAGGGTTGGGAGCGCGCGGTTCTGTTTCAGGGTGTGAGGTTTCCGGTTTGGGGCGCGGACATTCGAGTTTGAACAGGCTCAAGTTGCTCAAGGCTTGCGGTTCAGCATTTGTGGGTGCTGCTGTTGCTGCAATCTGCGCACCCGTGTCTGTTTCATGGTTATATAGCGACTGCTTTAAGGATCCATTCCTTCATTCTTAGCTAAACACGGAGAAGACTTCAAGCTCTATCATGTGTAAACCGCCTGGCAAGCCCCTTCTCTTCACAACAACGCCCCAAAACCCGCCCTAAACCTTACACCTTCATCTTGGTGAGCACGATTCATGTTCAGATATTTCATGGCCTTAGTCTAATGTGTTCTATTGTTCCAGTACCACCACTCCCAATGTTCAGGGAGTTTAGGGTCATGCAGGATTCCTGGTAGCAACCCTGAACCCTTAATCCCTAGACCCGAAGCCCTAAAGCCAAAACCCTAAACTCTATACATCCCCTGATGACCGCTATATCTTCTTTGAAGGCCGTATGGCTTCCGAATATTCCTCCGGGACACAGTGGCTACCTTCTGACCCTAAACCCTACCACGGGAACCCAAACGCTGGAAAATCTCAGGGTCCTTTCTAACATGCTTTCATGGAGAATTAGGGAACCCCAAGAAGTTCCCGGGTTTTGGTTCCCTTGGTAAACCCTACTTCTTTAAAGGGTTCTCACGTAGCCCGAGGTCGGCTTGCAAAAGTCGAAGGTGCAAGGCGCGGGCTCTGAGCCGGGGCGTGGGATGGCGGCTAGGGAAAGGACAAGAAAATTGAAATCACAATATGACTTAGGGTTTATGAGTCACCCTAGGGCTCCAGGTACCTAAATAATGGGAACTGGGTACTATATTCCCTACAGTTACATAGCCCAGTAACCTACTATTTAGGTAATTGGGAGCCCTAGAGTCAGGGAATGGAAAAGAAACTGGAAACTACAACGTGGTTTAGGGTTGATGGATTAGGGAATGGACAAGAGCATGGAAACTACAGCACGGTTAAGGGTTTATAGATTAGGGAATGGACAAGGAAAACGGAAACTACAATAGTAGTGTCCATTTTCTTTTCAATTATCCCTGTATAACCCATTATACAACCCTAATGTAACCCTTCTATAACCGCAATATAGAACCCAAACCCTAACTTTCAGGTTTGAGGTTCAGGCTTTTGGGATGGAAAACGTGGAAACTTCAATCTGGTTTAGGGCTTATTCATTAGAATGGTTCAGGGTTTAGGGTTTAGGGACTGGACAAGAAGATGGAAGCTACAATATGATTAGAGGTGTAGGGACTAGGTAATGGAAAAGAAAATGGAAGCGGCAAAATGATTAAATGAAGTTGCCGCTGGCTAGTCTCCAAGCCCTGAAAACTCTGGGCCAGAATCTAAGGAAATTTCAAATGGGCAGCTTCACCCCCCCCACAATCAGTATATATATATATATATGTATAGGTATATGCCTGATGTAAGCCTTATTGGACTCACCTGGGACCTCATCACCTGACAATTCCCTTGCTAGAAAACTAGAAACAGCGGTTTTCTTAACATCTCCATTGGGCAGGCTGCAATGGCTGAAGCTCTGCAGCAGCATCAGGATCTACCTAGATATGTGAGCTATAGCTTAAGCTAATGGGGGGGGGGGGGTGTCATATAGGGGACTATATAAGGGAGTATCATAGGCGTTATTAATTAGGGGGATACTAGGACTTTAGATTATAGCTCGTCTAGACCTCCCAAAAACCAACAACAACTGCGCAAAGCTCAAAAAGCTGCAAGAGACATGTCCTGCTTAGTTGCGAATGAGGGACTAGATCATTATTGCAGTCCCTATACGCAATTCGCCAGAAGTACCCTCTGCCGCATTCCCAATTTTGCCAGCATGAGCAACTTCTTTACGATAATCCTCAACACCGAAAGACTAAACAACGTGAACGCTTGAGCCCCAAACCAAGCCCATGTCCGATGTCCTGCCGCTACCCACGTCCATCTGACCCCAAGTCTGGACCAATGTACATGGACATGGGAGTTTATTAATCTCTATTCTGAGGATGCTTCTACTAGGGAGTAGGTAGAGGAGACCCCTATTATTAAAGATCCCATATTGGCTACTGTTTATCAATATAGGCCTTATTAAGGGGCCCTTAACGGTGCGCATAGGGGTAGTATAGTCCCAGATATAGTTTTGTTACAAGGACCCTCATGTCCATCAAATTATGTAAGAAACATTGATTGTAGCTCATAATATGCCTACCTCGTCTCCAAGAAGTCAAGCTTAAATCCCTAAGCCCTAAACCCTAAACAACTGAACGCACTGGCCCCTTGCATGTTCCTCTGCGCACCAGGCCACCAGAAGCACGTTTTTCAGGCCAAAGCCCAAGCCTCTACTTGGAGGGTCAGGGGGACTTAGTAAGTAGGTTAATAATTGGGATAACTGGGCTTATTACATGGGTTATAGGTGTTATCGACCTACATAGTAAGTCCCACTGACCCTCCAAGTACCTTGTGCGGGTTGCTGCTAAGGAACTTAAAGTTAAGTTACTCAAAGGAGGAAACTGCCTTGTTTTCTATATACCCATATTATGGTAACATAATTTAAGTTCCTTAACAGCGATGCAGCTAGTTCTGGGGTTGGGGGTCCAGCGTTCTGCTGCTGCCGTTCCCCCTACGACCCGGCTACAACTGCAACTGCTGCTGATGCTGCCCAGACCCCTGATTAATAAACCCCCTCCCCTTAATAGCAATTATAGTAGGGATCCTAATATTTAGGCCAGGTTTTTTTAATTATGGGTCAACATTAGTCCTCTTGCTGTTCCTGCTACTACAAAAGCCATTGCTACTGCCACCATCGGCGCTTTCTCCTGCTCCAGCAGCTGCTGCTGCCGCTGCTGCTGCCGCTCGGGCGCCGATGCCGTTGTAGTGCCGCCGCAGCCAACAATGCCACTGTCGTTGCTGAAGATAAAAACTTGGATGCCGTATGCATGTTTTGAGAGGTTTCCTGGCCGAAGTCCCATCTCGACTTGTCATTTTCCAACCCCTGACCTATAAACACCTCCAAACACATTATTCTGGATTAGCGTACTTGGACTCCTTTGGCAAGATGCGCAACAGGCCAGCGAAGAGCTGTCCACCTCCGACTCCGCAAACGAGGTCACTGACTCTGGCTGCACCGTCCCCACCATAACCTCATATAGGAAATGTCACGACGCCGCAGCGGTAATCTAGATCGGGAGACGATAAATCGCGAACATTTTCAACTTTGGGTGGTAGTGTTGTATAAGAAGAACGGAAAACCTGTGCTTGGTGCTACTACCAATGACACTACAGTAGCCAGTTTTGTTCTATAGTACTAAACTGAGATTGGGCGCATGTGTTTCCCAACATATTTAGGACAACTTTAGGCGAGTTACCGCTTATGCTCGGGGCGAGAAAGGAGCTCCGACGTATCCGCTTTTATCTCGCAGGTAAATTAGGGGCTCCTCCCGGCGTTATAAGTATGGGAGGAGAAGCGTTTGTTGGTAAGTAATTGCGCGGTTACTTGTCAAAGGCCCTGGAAGGAACTGTGTGAAGTTGACGGTTCCTCCCTGGTGATCCAAGTCTACGCAACTACTAGCTGCTTGGGTCCACAAAAATGTCTATGTTTTGCCCTTAGTGGGTATGATAGTATGGTCTAGATTAGGAGGACCCCCCACCCTGTAATAGTGGTATAATAGGAGTATAAGAGGACCCCAATGTAATCCTTACTATTCCTTATAGTCACTATTACTGGGTGGGGGGTCCACCTAAGGTCTAGAGTTCTGGGTTTAGGCGTCCCTTTGAAGCTTGGGTGACTTTTCCAGTTGACTTGGTGTCTCCTACTCTTCCCCACCCTGGAGTGAATCAACACATTGCATCCCAACGAAGATTTAGGGTTTAGGGTTTAAGGTTTAGGGTTTAGGGTAAGCCTCTAGTAGCTCTTTGTAAGCAGTTTTCCACCCTAACCCCAAAAGGCCACAATTTGTTGCTAACCATTCTGTCGAAGCCCTAACCTCCCATCCACAAAAACTCAGGTCAAATCCTACAAGGCGAAGGGTTTAGAGCTTCGGCTTGCCTGCACACCTGAAGCCTATCCAGGGGAAGCTTAACTGGGGGCTTAAAGAGAGGCTTTAAGGGGGGCTGGGAGGGGTGTAGGAAGGGCTCGCAGGATTATTTCTTTAAAGCAATTTCACTTAACTCCTGCACCATTGTAGCATACCTCGTTTGGAACGCAGAAGATAGTAGCTAGCAGGTTATACAGCATGGCTAGGGTATTAATAAGGGTCTAGGTAAACCGCTCCAAATGGGCCCATGTAGGTAACATTTACAGACTTGGGGGCCGATTGCAGGTAGATGTAGGTAGTATGTATCTCAACCCCAAACCTTCTGGGGACACCTTCAACCCAAATCCCCAACAACCGACCCGCTAGGATGTTGACATCGCGCTGGTGTGAGGGGAGGAATAGGCGCCTGTGAGTGTGTTGGGCTTATATGGGGACGTGTACAGGGTTGCCACCAATCATGAGAAATTAAATGGAACACGTAAGCAACATTTATTTGGTATTGCAATCATGTAGGTGGGTTATACTGTAGGGTTTAATTAAGTAATGGTTGTGGGGTTTAGGGTTTCAGAGGCGCTGATCGAGGAACTCATGGGGCCGTGTAAAGATTGCAGATGGTGAAGGTGGGTTGTGCGGTCATTGTTAGGAACTTAATGAATAAGACTCTTTCAAACGTAGGGGCGCATAAGAACTAAGTGGTTGTTCGAAACTGTAGGGGCTAAAAGGGAGTGCATTGCAAAGTGTGGGTCAAAGATTCTGAGGCCTAGGTGCGGCCTCTAAAAGGACTGCCGTTGAATTATATTGATGATGAAGCCGATGCGATGGTAGTAGTCTTGACGATGATGATGATGTTGATGATGATACCATGATGATGATGACTATGATTATTCTGCTTCTGCTGCTGCTGCTGCTGCTGCTGCTGCTGCTGCTGCTGCTGCTGCTTGCGGTGATGGTGGGATGGTGGCGGCGGCGGTTGTGGTGGCGGTGGTGGTGGCGGGAGCAGCCGCAGCGCCGGCGGTGGTAGCGGTGGTGGCAGGCGGTGGCGATGTTTAATACAATGTCAATAATGCCTTGATCATTCATTCTCATGATTCGCAGCTTAAGGCAAGGCACATAGATGATTTCGTGTTGCACTCATTCGCAGGGCGCGGAAATTGCAGGCCAGATCCTGAACGCCAACATGTGGCCGGCTTGCGGAAAGACGGACAGCATGCTACTTGGAGGGCCAGGGGGACTTAGTGAGTAGTCTACGAATCACTATAAACTACATAATACATAATTATCCGAACTATCCCAATGTTTAACCTACTTATTAAGTCCCCTGACCCTACAAGCAGAGCCCCACAATCCATCGGTAGCTGGGCCCTTGGCTACAATTCAGGGCATATATTCCTGCACTATTGAGGCTTGAGAGCCTTCCTCTAGCATGGATTGTGGAGTCTCGGGGCAAGTATTGCTTTTGTTGCCTCTTTTGCTTTCTGTCCCCTTCATGTGGTGCATGCGGCCCGTGTACAAGCCAGCCGCTATGAGCGCAAAACCCCAAAACCTGCCCATCCTGCTTTTTCAGAAGGAGCCCTCTACCGCCGGTGGATGATGCTCAAGGGGTCACACAGGACCAGGAACAGCCCCGCGACCTTTCGCACCCTCCGGAGTAGAATAGCGATGATGGCACCCCGAGCTTTGCTAGTGGCGCTCTTGCTGCCAGCCTGCTCTGCCATCACTTGGGCCGCTCGACAACCAAGTGCTACGCATGCTTGATTTCCATCATGTCTGGCATGTTGGGCTGAGGTGAAGAGTGCAGCCGGGGCAAGCTGCGACCAGGCCTGTGCAGCCCGCTCTGGCTGCACCGAGGAGGCCTGGCCGCAATCCGAGGAGGAGTTCCAGGATGCTGCCAAAGCTGCAGGCGAGATAGGGACGAGCCTGTGATCAGCTGTTGCATTGAAAGCTGGCCTCTGTCAATGTCCTTGTCCTACGTCGCAGGTCAAGCCTGCGAAAGCACGCAGAGCGGCGGGGCCAAGTATGACCCAAGCACGGACGGCCACCACTGTGGCTGGCAAGGTCCAGATCACATGGATGGAGAGGCCAGGTGTGCCCAGTCCGGTGACTCTGGCACGTATCGCTTCTGCCCGTGCAACGCGGACAAGGAGCTGTAGGCCCGGTGCCCGAGCTCGCTTCAACATTTTCTGCACGCATGTTGCGGTTGTTTCCCCATAGCTCATTTCGCTTGCAGATGAGGTCGCCCACGCCAGCAGAAGCCGTTGGCAAGTTCCAGAACAGAGGTTTCGTGCCCGCTTGGTAGTGATAGTCTTGGCTAGCAGGACTTTGCAGGTCAGCTGTATGGGTCAGGGTTCCCAAAGCAGGGAGCCGCTGAACAGAAACAGCCCTTGTGGCACGCATGGAAGTATTGGCCGAGAAAAGAGCCGTGCTATTGGCTTTGCACCTATATAAGCTCATTTGGGTCCACAGCTCAACCTGGGAAGTTGCATGACACGACACGTGCGCATCGTGCCGCTCAAAGGGTCACATAGGACCAGGAACAGCCCCGCGACCTTTCGCACCCTCCAAAGTAGAATAGCGATGATGGCACCCC
>CAJNIZ010045837.1:27801-45134 GCA_905231905.1 Symbiodinium pilosum
GGGTTTAGGGTTTAGGGATGAAATTTCCCATGTGGTTTGCGAGGACTTGTAAATCGTTTCGGACACGCAGAGCGCCCATGAATGTCAGTGGGTCTCGCACAAGCTCCGTGACTATCAAGAAGAGTCGTTGTCTTGTTGAATCAAATCCTCGGGAATCCAACTGCAAACAATACCTATGTTGGGCCCTAAAAGTCCTTATGTCTTACCTACATTGGGCTGTCTGGATCCCTAAGGAACACAGTTCGCCAAAACTCATTTTGCGCTTTTGGCTGTGCCCGTCGGAAGAGAAAGCTTCCTGCACCTAGATGGGTGCCAAAATAATCTGCCTTGCTGTTAAGGAATTTAAGATATTTAGTCAGGTACCCCAGTAGTATACTTTTCCAAGACTTAGCTAACTTACCATAGTAGGGCGAACCTCAAACCCGAAAGTGCGGTAACCTCATATGAGGTGGAAGCCCTACGCCCAAGACACAGATCTACAGTTCCAAGAAATCCTTCAGTAAGTACCCATATGATTTAAAGTAGGGTCTCTTTACCAGGAAGTAGTAAACTCAAAGCCCGAAACCCCTAATCCTACACCCGAAACCCTGTACCCTAAACCCCTAAACCCCTAAACCCTAAACCCTAGAATAGTATTCCCAATTTAGGTACTTAGGATCCTCAATAGTTGCCCCCTCACTCAACAGGCGGTGGCAGATCTCCAAGCGCCGAAGCCAGAGCTTTTACCTCAGTCTTTGATGTCTACAGTTTGGGGTTTAGGGTTGAGGGTTTAGGGTTGAGGGTTTAGGGTTAAGGGTTTAGGGTTTGGGTTTACCCAGTTTGGACTTGTTCAACTAAAAGTTGGCATTCGGGATCCCTTTTGCGGGTCCGACGGGCGAGGACCCTGTCCTTGTGGAGAGATACTTGAAAACAATGCACTTGCCCCACTAGACCCACTTAACCACCCAAAACTAGTCAGTAGAACCTGCCCGAGGAACATGACAAGCTGTCCACAAAGCTCTGCGTTACAGACTATTGAAGCACAAAACGCTACATGAACCCGAGCTTCTTACAGAAACTTCCAACAGGATTCAAGAATACAAGATATAACCCCATTGTAGAGCCTGTTAAAATATTGTAGTTTCCATGTTCTTTTCCATTATCCCTATATGAGCTATAGTCTAAACTCCTTAAAGGGGGTTATATAGGGGACTACTATAGGGGTTATTAAGGGGGATACCCTAAACCCTAAGCCCTAATCCCTAAACCCTAAAACCAACGTAGTTTAGACTATGGCTCATATAACCCCATTATATACCCCATTATAATTGTTCCATCAACAGCTTCATCCGACAGGATCCTAAGAACCTATATGAGCTGTAGTCTAAACCCCTTAAAAGGGTTTAGGGTTCAGGATTTAGGGTTTGGGGTTTAGGGTTCAGGGTTTAGGGTTTAGGGTTCAGGACTTAGGGTTCAGGATTTAGGGTTTAGGGTCTAGGGGCCCTTGTCTAAACTCCTGGTATCCTCCTCAATAAGACCTATGATACTTCCCTACATTACATACTCCCCCAAAAAAATCTCCGGGGACTGTTATGGGGTTTATGAAGGGGGATGCTAGGGGTTTAGACTAAGGCTCATATGATATAACGTACGGTCTCTATATTAGGAATTAGTACGTACCAAGGTTTAGGTTACTTGAAGGTTCATGGGACTTAGTAACTACTTATAACTGGGCTTATAACCCTACTTATAACCCCCCCTAAATGGCCTTATAAGGGTTACCCCAATTATAAGTAGGGTTATAAGCCCAGTTATAAATAATTACTAAGTCCCATGAACCTCCAAGTAGCATATCCTACATAGGTGCTTGGGATCCTCTAAGCATGGCATAAAAAGCCTTAGCCTAAATCCGAAGGCTGGGCTGTTTAGCACTTAGACATGTCGCCCTCTATGAGCCGCATACTTGGAGGTAAGTAAGTTGGGGTATAGGTTTTGGGCAGGGGGACTTAGTACTTAGCAAGTAGGTTGGTAATGGGGGTAGCTGGGTTACTATATGGGTTCTTGGGGTTATAAGTATACATTCTAAGTCCGCCTGACCCTCCTCCCAACCCCACCTGGTATGAGTATACGGGTAAAGAAGTTTTACTAATAATTGGCAATATGGTCATTGCTCAGGCCCCTACCCATACACCCCTATGCAAACCCACTTTTCAAGGACTCGCTGGTGCCTCATGGAGTTGCCAAAAGAACAAGTTGAAGCTCTGGAGGCCAAGGAATAAGAGTAGGGTTTAGGGTTCAGGATTTAGGGTTTGTAGCGGCAGTGATAGGGAATTTGTGAAGTCACCCTCATATTAATATGTGCATACATAGATGGTAGGGTCTCGTGCAAGGGATACCATCAAGGGACCTGGAATTTTCAGAAATTCCGATTCCCTCCAATTCCCACAACGTTTCCTATTCCAAAGAACTTAAACCCTGAACCCCAAACCATAAACCCCAAACCATAGACCAAAGCATCGTAAGCCCCAAACGTTAAACCCTTGGTGCAGCAGGTCGGCTAACAAGTCAAAACCTCATTGAGTCCAATACCTTGAGAAGTTTCTGGGCCTCAGCCGTCCCAAGGGGAAACCCCCTGATCTCAAGTCGCAAACTTTCATAGGTACGTGGGATTGCGGGAATAATTGCTTTAGTACAGGCTTTGGTTAAGTATACCATTATTGGATACTTGGACCCTTAGGCTTATATAGGGTTTGGGGTTTAGCGGTTGGGGTTTATGGTGTGGATTAGGGTGATGAGCCTGAAGCCACATACCTTGTCCCTAAATCTCATCCAAAGCTTTGAAATCCGACGCCCTCATGGACCACCTGGGGTTTCTGAACCTATTCCGCCGTTAATCCCCCTGACACCCAAAAGCCCAAGGTAGGCCCTAGTTATAGACTTTGAGGGCGCTCTATGGGTTTAGGGTTTCTAGACTTTAGGGCCCAAAAGCGCGTTTTGGGTTAAGGGTGTAAGGATTTTAGAGGACAGGATAGGGATCACTTGCAGACTTGGATCCTCAGGGTAAGACATGCAACTGTATGCATAGCCTTAGAATTGGATAGTAAGGCAGGAACCCGTGGATCCTTAGTATAAGGTTTAGGGTTTAGGGTAGGGAATAAAGGAAAGGATCCTTATAGTCGTCCCGATATATTCAAGTCCCAGTGATATAGTACTTTCTGCAATCTTTTTCCATTGAGTCATTCCCTGCTAACCAGGGGCCACTCGCGTTACATCATCGCTTAAAAACCTCCATATAGCCCCATGTTCTGTTTCATGTTCAATGCTCTTTCCAATTTGATTTTCCATTATAATGGTCACAATTCCTAGGAGACCCCTGTAAACCCGCGTATAAGCCCCATTGAGCCCTATGTAACCGCTTTAAACACCATTTGCCGGGACTTTAGTAGCGCCCCTTCTACCTGTCTAGGCGGGTCAGAGTTTCCACTTTCGTGAGCTTAGCGGCTCCGTGTCGGCCCCTGGTGGACTTAATGACATACCCAGAGGGTCCATGTACCCAATAATTAGGTACTTGGGTTTTGGGTAATAGTAGTTCTAGTACAGGTTTTGGGCAAGTATATGATTATTAAGTACTTGGACCCTTAGGGATAGTTCTGATTCAGGGTGTAGAGTACATCACCCAAAAGAATGGGTTGCTTGCTACCCACGTGAATCTGAATGGTTTTTGGTATCTAGAACCTCATTACTTGGGCACTTCCATCAACCTGATCTAGAGTTTGGAGTTGCTCGTCGTCCAAAGCGTTTGTATACAAAGCTGCAGGAATGAAGTTTGCAATGCAGGCATGTTCCTAGATCGTTGTTACGGGTGCCTTGCCGCCAAACGGCCCACCCTAAGAACGAGGACCAGCTGGCACAAATAGCCGGCTTTTGTTTGTGAAATACATTCCCAGAGGATCCATATATACAACTATTAGGGGGTTAGGCCCCAAAATACTATACTATAGTAGGAATTATGGGTCCCAATTGCCTAATGGGTGGTATATGTGGACCCGCTGGGATTTCCAGAAAACGAAAACCGATAAATAGCACTCCTCAAGAAGTGTGTGGACTTGAGATCGAGGGCTCGCACACGTGGTGATGTTTGCAGATTTGCCGTCCAAAGGAAACATGTTGCCCCGAAACCCTAAACCTTAAACCCTAAACCGACAAAGGCAGGTTTAGAGGGGTTGGTGTGTTGGAGCTTAGGGCTTAGAGCGCCGCCGGACATTCATGCGATTACTGGGATAATGGAAAAGAAAATGGAAACTACTATAGTATATTGGGGTTATATAGGGATAATGGAAAAGAAAATGGAAACTACATTTACCTGTCCATTGACAGTTGCTTCTTGACACGGTGTTCTTGGGACACATGCATGGAGGGCTTGTGCAACTTATGCATCTGACGGTGGGTACAATGATGGTCCACATAGCTGTCACACGATAGTGGTTGGCATTACAATTCGCGGCTGTTTGGGATTGCTGCCCAGCCTGTGATCACAGGCTTTGATTGCAGGTTGGTTTCTACCTGTCATCTATAAACTAGCCTTTTTGCAGCCATCGCAGCTGAAAACAAAATCATGCAATCATGCAGCAGTTGGAGTCAAAAGTCTTGCATGGACCCAGGGACCTCATATTCTTGGGAAGCGTGGCATTCTATAACGAGGACATGCAGGACTTGTTGCATCAGCAGACGGATTGCATCGAAGCCCTTTGGTGGTTCAAATTGCCAGCCTCGCATCCTTGCTGCCTCCGTTATACATCACGATGGCCGAGATCTTAGCCTCAGCAACTGGTATCAGGTTTTCAGCGCCTTTTTCGAAATACGGGTGCTCCAGAGACCTCCGAGCACAGAGGGGCTTTGAGAAGATTAGAGAAGGGGTAGCTGTACTGGCATCAGGTCAGACCGACTACTTCCAGGGTTTAGTGTTTTGGGCTCCAGGACACGAGGCCACGCCTCTGTGGATGCTCAATAACCTTTCAAGACACTATAGACCTAAACTCTAGGGTGTTTCTTAAGTTCAAAGGGTCCATGTAGGTATATGGTATATACTTAGGGCCCAAAGGGGTTCCCATATACCTACTTTAAGGCCCAAGTATACCCCATATAGCTACATGGACCCTTTGGGAAGTTCAAGGATAAACAGGAATTTGTCCATGAACGATCAGTTGACCCACGGGCAGTACCGATACTTAGTTGATGGCACTAGCTGGTCCTCCCACAGATTCATAGCGTGTCAAAAAGTATATGGGGGATTGTCAAAATTATGGTCCCTTTTTGGGTCCCCTAAATTAGGCCCCATATTAGGCCCCGTATTATAATAGGGACCCAAAAAGGGACCATAATTTTGACAATCCCCCATATGCCAGGTATCCAAACCTAGGTACCACACTCCCTGCCTGGGGGTCATTACCGGTGGGCATGGGACAATCTAACGTGGACTGAATTCAGGGCAGTGACTGAGGAAAAGTTCTGTGAGACCAAAACATGTCCGCACCACGGGCAAAATAATCCCTCCCAAATCCGCAAAGGGAACCCAGTAAAGCTTTTGCCACCTCCTAAGCTCTAGAGTCTGGGGTCCCTTTGGGCCCCTTGTTTTGGAGAAGTCCTCAGTTAATGCTGACAATGAATATGCCAGCGCAACTTCTCATCCAGAACTTCAAGCAACCCCCTGTATTTGCTGAGAAGTCAAATTGCATGGTTGTTCAGAGCAATCATATACCGGTGTTTCTGAGAACTATTGGTACTGTTTTGGCTTCATTTCATAGTTTGGGCGTGCACGCAATATGAGTTCCCAAAAGTGGCTCTTGCCTAAACCCCAAACCCCTGTACCCTAGGGATGGGATGCAGTAGTATTCATTGGTTAGTACCCCCCTCTATACTACCCCCCTTCAGGTTCCCCCTTAATTAAGGTCATTTAGGGATATTTAAGCCTAATTAAGATTAATTAAGCGGGGAACCTAGGGGGGGGATAGTATAGAGGGGGGTACTACTTGAACCCTTGAAGTATTGGTCAGGGCTTCTCTATCCATTGGCATCCCTTTAGGCCGGTGTGTCTCGAGAACGGATGCTAAAGCCGCGTTGAGACATACTCCCCCCTCACCCCTTAAGGTTTAGGGTTTATGGGGTTTAGGGGGTTTAGGGTTTAGGGTGTTGCTTGCAATTACCACCCAATATCATTCTTTGCAGACCCGCTCTCCTTTTGTAATCGCTCGATATCCCCACGGTCCCTTCGGCCCCACCGGAATAATGTTAGAGCCTGTTGATTTTTTTTATTTGGGGATACTATGTTACCCAATATAGAGTAAGATTATATCCTCCTTTTGGGGCATAGTATTTTATATAAGGAATGTACTGTAATCTGACTAGGTTCAACCACCAAAAAAAACGCTACTCTGTCGGAGTCTTTCTCAGAAACTGGAGGCGCAGATGCTGGCTGTGCCTTGGATGCAGAAAGTGTCAAGTAAGTCGGATAGAACTTAGAGGTTTGGGGCTCCAGGCTGGTGTTTGCCAAGATTACTGCCTAGAATAACATTAACTAGAATGCTAGTAGTAAGAATAGTACTAGTTACTAGTAGTAGTCATAGCAAGAGAACCATTATATTTATACCCCCCCCCCCCTTCCCCAAAGTCAGTGATTCCTTGGGATAGCATGCCCCAAGTAGGATTGTCGTTGACGCCCACCCCTACGTGCCGACTTTAGCTCTGGCTTCCGGCGTGGGCCAATTTTCCCCAAGATTAGGAGCCTCCCTGATATATTGGGATAATGAAAATAAAATGTAAACTACTACATTATAGGTGTTCTATAGGGGACAAATAGGTATAGGGGTTATATTGGGATAATGGAAAATAAAATGGAAACTGCTACATTATAGGGCTTAAGGTTTAGGGTTATTGGGATAGTGGAAAATACAATGGAAACTACTACACTATAGGGTTTAGGGTTTAGAGCTAGATTCCCTACCCCGGTTGTTTAGTAGGTCGGTCTCGGCACATGCAAGGTGAAGGTGGGGCAGAGTTCAATGAAAGAAAGGACGGCCAGCCGTCCTTGTTTGAGGCAAGCCCGAAGTGAGAGGTACGCCACCCCTGGAGAAGGCCGATCTGCGCTGCAATCTGAGCTATAGTCGAAACTCCTTAACGGGGGATTATATAGGGGAGTACTATAGGGGTCACTACGGGGGATACTAGGAGTTTAGACGGTAGCTCATGTGAGATTCTTAGAAGAGAGTTCCGCCTATGCATTCTCCCAATAGCACACTCAACATGATGTAGGCCAAAAGATTTGCGCAATAATTCTACCCCCAAAAGATTTTCACTCAGGGCCCCTCAAATTTGTTTTGCCGTTATATAGGGGATTGTATAGGGGACTACTCTAGGGGTGATGAAGGGGGATGATAGGAGTTTAGACTGTGGCTCATTTGGGCACAAGTTTGTGTGACGTGGAAGAATTGATGTCTAAACCCTAAACCCTGAACCTAAACCACAAAAACACTGAGACTCTCAATCCTGTTCCCTGAAGGCTCCCATGATGTAGACTCTCGGTCTTTTGGGCTTTAGCTCCAGGTGCTCCTGATCTCGGCCCTCACCACTGTTCGTGCGCGTCTCGGTGAGACGCCCAGGCCTGCTATGTCATGTGTTGTCGTGGGGCGAGGAATTAGAACATGAAATGGCAACTGGTGTCACGGAATATGGGGTTGGGTTTTAGGGTTTTCTGGTGGTTCAGTAGAGAATCAAAGGAGATGATATGAGCTACAGTCTAAACTCCTTAAAAGGGCTCATATACGGTACTATCTAGGGGACTACTATAATTAGGGGATATGAAGGGGGATACTAGGAGTTTAGACAGTAACCCCTTTCTAGCATCCCCTATATAATCCCAGTTTCCATTTCCTGTTCCGTTTTCTTTTCCATTTGATTCTCCATTATTCTGGGGGATACTAGGAGTTTAGACTATGGCTCATACAGGTGCCAATACAAAGACGTCTTACAGGGAGTACTGTAGGGCTATTCAGGATCTGGTAGCTTCAAGCAGAAAAAAGGTTTAGGGCTTACCCTAAGGGTCCAAGGACCTAATAATGGGTACTTGGGATTGTGGTCATAATTATATCAGTGCAGGCTTTGGTTAAGTATTTGATTATTGGGTACCCGGACCCGTAGGGCTTGTGGTTAGGGATAAGCGCCTACGCTTTAGGCTTTACGGTTTCCGCGTTTTAAGGTTTCCAGGTTTGGGGGCTAAGGCGTCCGGTATTGACGTAGCGCCTAAGTACGTAGTTGGAAGAAGGTTCGTGGGTTGTTCTCAACATTATGGGCCCCTTCAGACCATAGATTATATCACGGCGCCAAATATCTAGTGGTGCCAAAACGGGACCCTAATTTTGGGAACTACCCTCGTTTTTATTTGATATTTTAGAGAGACGACTTCTGCAGTGAGCTTCGGGAGATTGCATTTAGGGTTTAGGGTTTAGGGTTTAGGTTTTAGGGTTTAGTGTGCAGTCCGCACTTGCAAGTTGTCCTTAACTTGCCCGTGTCTTGCCCCTGGCCATGTAAGATTAACACAGACAAGGAATACTTAATGGCATACCATCCTCATAAAGATCTCAAAAGCCCTCAGCTGCAACTTCTTTCAAGACTGTCCGGAATGAATCTGGAGTCTAAACCTGGAACTCTATAAGCCCATAGTCCCAAAGCCCAAGCTGGACTGCAGTTTCTCAACCATAGCGGGGATGCATACTGGGGAGGGTTGCAAAATCTGAAGCCCAAACCCCAAACTCAAAGATCCAGCCCAGATAAGTAGGGCCCAAGTTCGAATCAGATTAATGTACCTACAGACATGGCTCGCATTGAGTGTTGCTTCGCATCGGTTAGCGAGCACTTCTTTTCACGGAGGTGAGTTCACCCCTCCTCATGTAGCCTGCACCCAAGAATTGACTGCGACTTCTCCAAGGTGCCAGGTCGCGCGAAACCCTGTAAGCCCTAAGCCTCTAAACCCCCCAAACCGTCAACCCCTAACCCTTAAACCCGAAACCCTTAATCCCTAAACCCTATACCCCTGAACCTTAAGCCCCTAAACCTTACACCCTCACCTGCCAGGAATGTTACCGGACCGTCGCCCGAGGATCTGCTTCCCGGAGGCGCAGCGCGACGCGCAGAGCACCTGGAGCCAGCTTATATAGGGTTTAGGGAATATATGGGTATCATATAGGGGTGATATAGGGATAATGGAAAATTAAGTGGAAACTAGTATGTAGGGTTTAGCCGTTTTGGGGTTTAGGGTGTTTAGGGGGTTTAGGGGGTTGGCTTTAGAGGCTTCAGAGTTTGAGAAGCTGGGGGGGGGAACAGATTTTTCTTGAGGTTTTGGAAGGCTTCTTTGTTCGCAATCGTGCGATGCCATAGACGTCATGCTTTTCTGTCGCCATGTGTGCCCCAGAAATAATGCAGCCACAGGGGTCCCAAATTTCATCATTTTGAGAAACTCCTTTCGCCAGTACGAGCTCTGAAGGTACTGGGAGAACGCGACGCTGCGCTGGCCGCAAGCCTGCACTTCATGTCCGCTCGGTTTGCGTTTAGGTGCTTATAACCCCGAACCCTAAACCCTTAGGGGTTGATTAGGGTCGATTATGAGTGGGGTTGTAGGGTTCCAGGACGCGAGAAGTTGCCCCTGACTTCTCGCAGAAATGACAACCCTGCAGTTGTGCTGTGGGTAGTGTATTATAGTATGTTATAGTACACACTGTTGTGAAGGTCAGTTTTTTTCCACTGAACCAGCATTTAGGGAATGATCGCTCTGATCTGCATAAGCCTGCGCCAGTACTATGAAAAGGGACGCCCGGTCACCTAAGCACAAGGGATTTTGAGGAGGAGGCGCTCAACGATCGTAAGCATGCTGAGTCTTTCGAACTTGAGCCCTCACCCTAAGGGTCCAAGGACTGAAAGAATAGGGCTTCAGGGCCCAGATACAATATTAATAATCGTATTTGAGCCCTAAAACCCTATTATTTGGGTCCTTGGACCCTTAGGGTCACCTTTTTCCTCTAAACCCTTCCGATGTAGATTTGCGTGTGTTGTGCGTTTGGGTGATTCTTCAGCGCTCTGGGAAACAAGATTTGTTTAAGGATCTGGCTGGAACTTGAAGGACGGACTGTAAAACCCAAACCCTGAACCCCTAAACCTCCAAACCAAGAAGCCCTGAACTACCGAACCCCATCAGGCCTAGCCCCTTGAACGCCCTTACCCTGCCCGAAACAAATATGGAAGCCCGCGCAGCCGCTGTGAAAAGGACAGCAGTCTTTGCAGGGCCTCATGTATGGTATCTTCTAGGCTGGGTCGCCGTGTTAGTTTGGATGAGGCAAATTACTTTTAACCCCTGAATCCCCCCCCAAAAAAGCAAGCCCTGAGCCGTAAATCCTAAACCCACACCCCAGAACTCCAAACTTCTCCCTGACACCCTGAACAGCCCCTCAAGCCCTAAACCCTGAACCCTATAGTCCCCCTGAAGTAGATAGAATATGGTGTGTATGGGGTCTTGTTATAAGATACCCAACGCCATATTCTATCTACTTAAGGGGGCCTACAGCCTTGTAAAATCCAGGAATGTGGATCCCAGCTACTCAGAGCTGCAAGCCATGCGAAGGCAGCGGGGCTTTCAGCGAGTGCAGGGCTGAGGGCTCAGGGCTTAAATCTTTTAAGCTCCTAAACCCGAAAGCCCTAAGCTCAAAACCGAAATTGGTTGATCCTCACGGTTCGTAAGGTTTGGGGACATTCGTCTTTGATCACGGCTTTGGGATTTTGGCTTGAGTGTTCTGTTCGGATTTGGGTTTTCCGGCTTTCGGTATTGGCGTCTGAGATTTGAGGGGTTAGGGTGTTGAAGGTCCGTTCTTTGTTTTGGGGCCCGCCTGTTGCCCCTAAGGGTCCAAGGACCCAAATAATAGGGTCCCAAGTACTGCATGATTGATGGTCTTTGGGCCCTACAACCCGTCCCCATATATCCCTACATATCCGCCTATAAACCCCTGAATCCTAATTGAATTTGAAAAACCCCTCTCAAAGGGACCCTAGCATTTGGGTCTTTGGACCCTTAGGCACGAGAAGTCCCAAATGCATGCCTAAACCCTATAGTCCCCCTTAAGTAGATCGAATATGGCTTTGGGTACATGATAATGAGATCCCCATATACCCCATATTCTATCTACTTGAGGGGGACTATAAACCCTAAGCATGTCCTTCCATTTCTTGGTGGCTGAGAATGAGTACTGTAGGACTGTAGGGCTTACCATACTATCCGGCCTTATGAAGCCCTATGCACTCCTTATAAATAGCTCCTTACACCCTGTGGAGGTATCTTTGGGGGAGATTGTAGTAGAGCCACTTACTACCGGAGCCTTTGTATGGTGGCTGAAGAGCCGTGACTCTGAACCCTCTAAGCCCAACACTCTCATGCCTTAGGCTGCGACTTCCCTAAACCCCCCAAGGGTCCAGAGAACGCAGCTATTATATACTCCTCCAATCCCTATCAACCATTCATATTCTAAGAATCCCAAGGTATATGATGATTGTATGGTGGACCCTTAAGGTCTGAGTGGTGCCCCGGCCCAGACAGAAGCTTCTGTCGTAGGCTCACCCAAGGGCTCCTACCTAGTTTTCTTGTGGGGTCTGTTAGGTTTTCTAGGTAAGGGATTACATAATATACTACTTGACAAGGAGCAACATAGAAGGGCTAGGGCAAGGCAATAGCAGTTGGCTTGGCTTGTGCCTTTTTTCAGTGTACGAAGTACAGCTTGCGGTGTGGTTCTGGTTTCTGAGGTGTCCTTGATCCACCTCAGTTGCAGCGGCCCAGAACCCGCCTGGTTCTGCCTAGAAGTGGGTCTTTCGCGGAGGGGTCCGCGAATAGGGGCTCCTCTTTGACGGGTCCTTATATAAGGATGATTGTAGTTGGCGCCTTAAGGAGAGCCCCCGATATTCTAATATTTTTGGACACCCCGTGCATTCTCCCGATGCAACCTAGGAGCTTGTCTAACTGCAGGAGCTCTTATACAGGACCTGGTTTTGGGTTTAGGGTTCTATAGTTTAGGGTTTAGGGTTTAAGGGTTCTTGTTTCTAGACACCTGAACTCCCTACAGCCCTCAGTTAGCCCTTGCCGCTGGCTTGCTCAGGCGTGCGGGCTATGATCATTTGGCAACCACCACCCGCTTCTGGGCAACCTTTTCAGGAGTAGAGGCAAGAAATCACCCGGTCCATAGCCAAATTGTTACCCTCCCGCAAGCTAACATGGAAACCCAGAAAGGGCCCTATAAAGACTACAGTCCCTTTAAAAGGAGGCTATGGGAGTTTCCATGTCAGTTTGGGGGAGTGTGCCTACAGTTGCCTGTGGTGGAATTTAGAATGTTTCATAATACGCCTAAACCCTAATCCCTAAACTCGAAACCAAATACTCTAGTCAGGAATGTCAACTACAAGGCAGCCGGAGGATAGTCCTGCTTCATGGAGGATTCCTGACTTACCCTCAGGGTCCAGGTACCCAAGAGATGTGTGGGTATATATATATATATATAGAGGGGTATTTGGGGTCTAGGATTTTCTGGGGATATGTAGGGTTTAGGAATATATGGGGATATGTAGGGTTTAGGGTCCAAGTATCCAACAAATGAGTATTTGGGATCTGGGTAATTGTGATTGTAGTACAGGTTTTGGGGGGAGTATATGATTATTGGGTACTTGACCCCTGAGGGTTATGTCAAGCTGGCCAGTTGAAAGTGGGATCCAAGGCTATGGTGACACCTGCTGCGCTTCCTGTGGCTCTGTGGACACTGCGAGACTTGTTGCCGGCACAGGCCGGCACCCGACACGCAAGGCTTGAGGGTTCTGGGTGCATGGCTTTAGGATGTTAATATTACCTGTAGTCATGAAGATGCCCCAAAGCCTAAAGCCCATTTAAGGAACCAAATCCTATATGTCCTAATAGAGCCTCTTTAAGGAACCAAACCCCATATATCCCTAAGCTGTACAGAGCTTTGCAGTCTCCTTTTTTGATAATGCTGGGAGGCTTCGTGGCCTTGGGGCGCTGGAGGGCTTGAGAGGGGTGAGGTTGCAAGCCAAGCGCCTGCGTCTCAACATAGGGGTGGCTGAAAACACCCAGAATCCTAAACCCTAAACCCTAACCTGACCTTAAAAGACACAGGGTTTTGGGTGTAGGGCTTGGGGTCTAAGGTTATAGAATCACATCCCTTACCAACTACGTGCGCCTTCATCTGCTGGCATGAAAGTCATGGCTCGTGATTCTGAGCCCTTTGTGGACATGTTGAATTCCACTGGGTTTAGGATTTAGGGTTTAGGATTTTTATGGTTTTGGGGGGTTTAGGGCCCCGACAGATGGTCCATTCAATCGAGCCCTTCGGGTTGAGGGTTGAGGGTGCAAGCATCCTTATCATGCATTCCTCCATGCGACATCAAGCAGGCTTCTACGCTGTAGCTTCCGCCGAGTCCATGCAGGACTACGGCATTGGATCCTTGGAAGCACCAATTCGGGGGTTTCCGTACGTTAGGAACACCCAATATAGTAGTTTGGGGTCTATAGTGTCTATTCTGTCTATTTCCGGAAACTAGCAATTGCAATGAGGACTAGCAGAGCTGTGCTGGTTACGCTGGACATGCTTGCCTGCGAAGAGTACTTTGCGTTTCTGCCACTTATCCTTTTGCTTGCCACCATGTCCTTTCTATTTACTGCATTCATTCCTGCAAGCAAAGCCCTTCAATTCTCAAGGACTAGTCGAAAAGCAAAGGTGGAGTCCGTGTAGAGGATGTTGTTATTTCAAGCAAGCACGAGGTCCTTGTAGAGGGGATCCCAAGTTTCAACACATTTTTTTCTTGCGGCCTGTGGTTCTTGCATATGCTGAAGATCAGCATCCTGGAAATTGAAGCCTACAGAAGTCTTCTAGGTAACCTACGGTAGGTGTCTGACCAATGTAGGATGATCCACCTAAGCTGCGCTGTTGTACCTGAACCAGGAGATGGGCACTACTGCACACAGGATTGCGAGGGAAATCGTGGAACGGAAGGACACGGAATTCATGCGTGCAAGTGCAAATCACATGTGGCCACATTGACGGTGTAGATTAAGCAGTGATGTGCTTGTAGCCCCAATATGGTTAGCGATGTGATATGTCGATGATTCTAGAACATTGATAATTCCAAAATTTGGTTTTCCGATGTTAATTTGCCTTCCAGAACAGTTGTGCAAGGTGTGAGAGTATCCAGCTACATAAAGACTCCCTTAGCCATTAACTGGTACCCCAAATATGGAATTCAGCGAGGACTAGGAGGTGTAGTAGAGAGCAAAGCTTAAGCGTGAGCAACAGCCGTGCCAACTTTAAGTCTCGTACCCTAAACCCTACCTTACTACACACCAAAGACCTTCAGTTTTAGGACCCTATAGCATAATTCACATAATTCTTTATATGAAATCCTAAAACTGAAGGTCTTTGGGGTCTAAGGTAAACCCTAAATAATATAGGGGTCTAAATATTTACCAATATTATGGTTCCATATTCCTTATATAATTATGGTCTATGGTACCTCACATGGACCTCAAAATGAGATTGGTAATTATCTAGGCCCCTGTAGTAGTCGTTTCCATTTTCCTTTCCATTCTCCCAAAGTAACCCATATATAACCCCTATGTAAGCCCTATATATACTCTAAAACCCTATGGCCCAACATGACTTTGTTTGACCTTCGCCTGCCAGGGGCTGCAATCCTGAAAAAAGCGGCAGGGATCTCTTGAGATTATAGGGGTCCTGTCAAGAACTACACTGGGATGATTTCAGCAGTTACAACCTGAGCCAGTCACAAGCGCAATGACTGCTGATCTGCATTCTTCCATAGGTGGCTTCATATACCCGCGAAAAAAAAAACACACACACAAGTAGTGCTCATTATGGGGCCTCACAAAAAGGGACCCTATTTTTTGGATGCACGCCTAAACCCTAAACCCTATGCTTTTGCTGCACCACAAATCCTCAATGCTTTCGCCAAACGCCTCAGAGCGCATGGCGAGAGCGCCTAACAATAAACCTCACCACCTCCTTTTATGGAAAAAGCCCTCCCCCCAATATAGTACTACCATGTATTACGCCGATTATTACGCGGAATATGTATGTATGTATGTATGTATGCATGTACGTATGTATGTATGTATGTATGTATGCATGTATATCTTTGTTTAGGGATGAGGGTGATTTTCAGATGAAAGGTGCATATTTAGTCTGCCGCACCTGGCAGGCCCTCTTTACGGCCTTCTCCTGTTACTAAACTGCGAGAACACCGAAGGGAACGGGAGGGAGAGGGGACGCTAGGGATTCGGCTTCAGGGGTTTAGGGCATAGAGAGCCAACTGTAGAGGATAATGGAACATGAAATGGAAAGGAAAAGGAACATGAAATGGAAACTGGGATTGCATAGTGCTTCAGATGGTTAAGGGTGCAGGATTTTGGAACCTTTGTGCTTGGTATGGTTCGGGGTTCCCTATACAACAACTAAAAGCATCCTTTTTTCTTCCTAACCCAACAAGAGCCAAGTACAGAGGCCCTGTTTTCGGCTCTAGTATGGACTTATGCTTACGTGACCATTGGTTAGCAAGGAATGACGGAATGGATCCTCATAATAGCCTCTAAGTATCTCTAGGTAATCCGCACCCTTTTGTAGTTGTTTCCGCGTTCTTTTTCCATTCCTTCCGCGAACAACATCTTCCAGACCATCCTCCAGCACCGGCCCAAGCCCTGCCTCCACACCTCCAACCACCCCGCCCGGCGACAACTGCTGTGATGCTGGCCGCTGCCACCAACCCACCACATCTTCTTCTTCGAGAAGGATGGAATGGTGGATGACGCCCTGCAGCGCCTGCACGTGGAGGCGGAGGAGCTGCGTGATGCGTCTGAGGGGGATCCTGGCTGCGAGAGTGAGGAGGAGTACGCCGAGCTCTTCCTCCAGGACTTGCACGAGACCCCTTGCAGATTGCGGCGAGGGCGCCAGCATGAGCTCACGCGGCGCTGACATCGCGTGCGAGCATGCAGCGCTACGTCCGCAGTAGAGTAGGGACAAGGAGGCGGCGACTCACGTGTTCAAAGAGCTCTCGCGACTGAAGCGCCCAAAACATGAGAAGGGGCTTTCCGAATCTCCGAAAATCAGAATTCCCTTTAGTGGATTATTGCCACTATTTTTCGAAAGCCCCTAGCAGGTTGTATAACAGCCTGAAGAAGCACAAGGAAGCCTGTACAAGCCAGGCTTCAAGGTGTAGAAGCCCGATTTAAACATTAGGTCACGCTATTTGCATTTGGCACCTCCCCAGCCATAGCAGCGAAGAGGCCCAGACTGCGCACTCAAGTTGCACTCCAAGGCAGGGTTGCTGAGCCGTTGGTGGAAATGGAGTTGGCTGCTGGACAAAGCGTGTCGGTTGGCCTTACAGTCATCAGTCCTGATGAGGGGCTGCACACTGGCATGGGGACGACATCAGTGGAGGCACCTCCGAGTGAACAATCGGAAGCACCAACACTGCGGCCGCTACAGGACACAGTCGGGCCCTTCCCCTTCAGATGCGTTGGCTGAAAGCTGGCTGGTCGGAAAAGTGTCAGCTGCTCAAATCCAAGATGTGGAGGGATGAAGAGGGGCTTCCAGGAGAGCTTCAAGCTGTCAGCCTTTAGCCTTAATATGAAAGCTCTACACCCCAGCGTACTGGGGTTTGGCAGGGAACTGGGCAATAGATTACACAGGCAGTATTCACGGATTCTTCTCTAATTTACATATATATATATAGAGGTTTTAGGGTCTAGGGTCTACGTAGGGTTAGTAGGGAAAGGGAATATATTGTTTAGGGATGATATACGGATAAGATTCCCTTGCTAATTTATTCCCTACTAAGAACTAGAAAAATTTAATCCTGCAAGCTCATGAGTGTTATTCTACATAGCAATATTATAGCCCCAATGACGAGTATTTTTTTACATTCTCCCTTGTGCTGTAGTATTTACCTATCTCAACCACTGAAGAAAACACACCTCAACTCCTGGACACAGCGCCCCCTCACACCAAAATCCAAAAGCCCTAGACCCCAACACCCCCCCAAAACCAGAAAGCAAATCCACTGGACGACGCAGGAATGGGATGCCTGTCCTGTGCCAGGGGCAACCTTGGAGCAGGGGCATGCATAATGAAGGCTTTAGGGCTTGGGCTTCTAGGGTTTAGGGTCTATACATCGTATTTATGTAAAACTTTGGGTTACTTATACACGATTTGGAACCCGTGTTTTTTGCTGCTTGGTCTTTTTTGTTG